>CAJVQA010005593.1:0-15944 GCA_910591915.1 Cetraspora pellucida | reverse complement strand
AACAGAAGCTATACTTCCCTCTTGGACACCGCATATACCCGTAAGGGATTCCCTGTGCTGTGTCATTGTTGTAGTGTAGAATTAAGAAGGCTTCCACTCTATAACAATATCTTAGATATTATTAGATAGTTAATATTTAATAATTAATTATAATTAACTTAAACTAAGAAATATGCCATTTATCATATAATATTTTTTACTTAATAACTTTTTTTATTTATATATAATGTAATTACTTTTAACTTAATTCTAATTAGTTTTTTTTTTTTTTTTTTAAGATAACCTCTTTGGTCTTTTAACTTTTATTAATGACTTTTTTGATAATATGATTCTATAAACTATTACAAAAGAGCATACAATTGGTTACATGTGTAACTTTTCTATATTACTTATTTAAGAAGTCTGCCTAAAGGTTTTCTATCATTGCTGTATCTAATACTCTTACTTAAGTGTTTTACTTTAAACTTTCTGAACCTGTAATCTGTATTAACATTACTGAATCATATTCAGATGTTAGATCATTGTTTCAATCTTAGGATTATTTTATTTTTGTGATAAACCTCTCAGAGCCTTTTGTACTTATTTTTACAGCTAATCTAAGTATTATTATAGCAAATCTAACATTTGCAATCAGAGTTATATCTTTTAACTGCTATGCCTTTGTAGAGTTTACACAGACTCTAGCATCTATTTTATAATATAACCCTAGTATTTTAGTATACTTCTGCTTTTTTATTTACCTTTTTACCAGATACCAATTCAGATAGATTGTATAAGACTATGATTAGTTTATCAGTATATTAGATTGACCTGATATTCTTTTTTTTTAGTTTATTTTAGCAGCCTAGTTAGTAGTATCTTTAAGACTTCTAACCTGAAGGTTCTTGTCTATTCAGCTACTATAACTAGGTACTATGATCTTAGTATCTGTTTTTTTGAACTAGTTTTTACAGTAAGGTCATCAAAGATCTAACTATTTTTTTTTCAAATAAATTTTTTATTACTTAATTTCAACAAATATATAACTACAAAGACTTATCTAGTGTTTGTATTATTCAATTTATTCATTTGCATTCTTTTATATAACTAGTTATACAGAAGTACTATGACCTGCTAGTCATACTAGTGCAACTATTATTACAAGTATCCTAATCCAATTATTAGTAACAGTTGTTATAATATAAATATTATATAGTGATTATCTAAAATTTCACTATTGATAGGATTTGAACACCCAATCTATCACTTGGAGGGTTAACAATCTGATTACTTTACTAGGTTATCATATCTTTCTTAATTCTAATTAGTTAATTAAATTTACTATATATATATATATATATATTTAAATTAAAGTCTCTGCCTTTGAGAATTAATGTTTTTATTTATATATTTGAACACAGATGCCTTTAGAGGCTTTTTTACATTAGAGATTACAACTAGCTACATATGCACTTTTGGTACTTAATTTAAGTAGTTAGTCTATATATTGATTCTATACTAAATGCTATATTTGCAAGCCAGCTACAGGTCTTGTCTATTTAAACTTTTTGCATATATAGTCTATTATGTTTCATAATAACATCTTTAAGACTATATCTATCCAAAGTATCTGATGCCTTAGGATCAGTTTATCCTTAACAGAAAATTACTAAAACTTTTTATGTTCTATATACAGTTAATCTAGTTTTATATAACTTATTATAGTTGTTTAATATTTGCAATTATAAAGATTACCTGTTTAACAACTATGTTACATTATTTTTACTCTTGTAAAATTTACAAGAACTCTAGTATCTATTATTGTAACATCTTTTCTATCATTTTTTACTAACTACTACTTAGGACCAACAAAACATTTTTGACTTTTAATTCAAATAACTCAGTATAATATATTTATATATTCTTTTTCTTTAGTGATTCTGGTAATTTGGTTGGTTATATGCTTTTCTATATATCTTGTTATTTAGTTTATCTGCCTATCTCTTTGAAGGTGTTTTATGAACTTTTATTAGTCTGACCATTTTATCAAAAATTCATACTATTTTTTTACTTAAGAATTTCTAAGTAAACTTCTGACTCTCTGGTTTCTTAGTTTATTGCACTCAGTGATCTTATTATAGGTTTACATCAAAACCTTATACAACACCAGTTATATATTTTTTTATATATATATAACATTATATTTTATATAAATGCTCCAAGCTTCTATTCAAAATTATATAATTTAAGGTTATAGATATGCCAATTTAATCAATTATCAAGAGACAGTTTATTATAATACAGATATAATTTTTCAAATTTTGTTATAAGTAGGATTTAAATACTAAATCTGTTATTTGAAAGATGACAACCTAATTACTATACTATAATCACTATCTATTATATATATTTTTTATATATACAATATATATATATATTTAAAAAGTTTATAATAAATAACTTTTAATCTATTAGTCTGTTTTTGTTTTTTTTGCTTTTGCAAAGCTAATATTATCAGTAGCTACTGTTTTTATTTGTGTTTTAGCCAATACATTATATATAACTTGTACAAGATAAGTATGCAACTAGCTATTAATATAACTTTTAGGTACTTAATTTAAGTAGTCCATCTAAAGGTTTTACACTAGCTATTATATCTGTAACTTACTAAAAGGTATTTATTTAAACACTTTGATCTTTATACTATATCTAGATAAGTAGTGCCTAGTTTTTATACAACTAAGTGTTATCTAATATAATATTTAGTCTCTTCTTTTGAATGTCTGTTAGGCTATTACACATTTCAAAACATGTTATTTGACTGTAAGACCCAAGGTGCCTTTTTGTTAACTATCTATCTACTCTATGAAATATTAACAAGGCTAGCTTTTGTAAAGTTTATTCAAACTCTAGCACCTGCTTTACAGCATATTTCTAGTACTTATAATATACTTTTGCTTTGATTTTAGACTTCTAATCCAGATAGCCTAATAGGACTATAACCTGTTCTTAGTATATTAAGCTAATTTGATATTCTTTTTCTTTAGTTCGATTTTAGTAATCTGATTAGTAGTACCTTTTACCTTAAGGTTCTTGCCTATTTGGCTTCTTTACATTAATATCTGTTTATTAGATCTAGTCTTTACAATAGTATTGTTGAGGGTCTATATTATCTCTTCACTTGGGTCTTTTCAAATAAGCTTAAGTTTTTTTCAATTCTATAAATTTATACAGCTATAAGAACTTATCTTAGGTTTGCACTATCTGATATTAGTTTGTATTTCTTTGTATAACCAAGGTTACACAGATGTTCTATAACCTGCCAGTCATACTAATGTAACTATAGTTACAGGTATCTTATTCTAACTAATTAACAAAAAAACTGTTGTCATAATATATAAGTATTTTATAAGTAATTATTCAAATTTTTACTATTGATAGGTTTTGAACTCACAATCTACTTCTTGAGAAGTTGACCACTTATTCACTTCACTAAGTCACTATACCTCTATTAGTCTGTTTTAAATTATTTAACTATCAAAAGATTTGTTTTAATAAATAATTCCAATAAGTTCAAAATTATTAAAATTTAATTACAAACTTCTGAAATTATTAGTTTTTTTTTTAATATTAAGATAATCTCTTTGGTTTTTAGACTTTTATTAATATTTTTTTTTGATATTAAGGTAATCTTTTTTGTCTTTTAACTTTTATTAATAACTTTTTTAATAATATGATCCTATAAACTATTACAAAAGAGTGCACAATTGGCTATACATATAACTTTTTTATATTATCTATTTAAGAAGTTTACCCAAAGATTCTTTACTAATTGCTATATCTAATACTTCTGTTTGAGTGTTTTACTTTAAATTCTCTAAACCTGCAATTTGTATTAACATTACTAGGTTATATCTAGATGCCCAAATCATTATCTCAATCTTAGAACTATTTTATTTTTAAGGTAAACCCTTTGTATCTATTTTTATAGCTAACCTAAGTATTACTATAGCAGAACCAATATTTGTAATTAGAGTTATATTATTTAACTGCTATGCTTTTATAGAGTTTACTTGAACCTTAGCATCTACTTTATAGTATAACCCCAGTACTTTAGTATACTTCTGCCTTTTGTCCAAACTTCTAATTCAGATAGCCTGTATAAAATTATAACCAGTCTATCAATATATTAAATTAGTCTAATATTTTTTTTTTTGGTTCATTTTAGCAGCCTAGTTGGTTATATCTTTGAGTTTTTCTCAACCTGAAGATTTTTGCCTGTTTAGATACTATGATCTTGACATTTTAAACTAGCTTTTACAGTAGCACTATCAAAAATCTGGCTATCTCTTTATTCAAATCTTTTTAAATGAACTTCTTGTTATTTAATTTTAACAAATTTATACAGCTATAAAAACTTATTTAGTTAAATAATATAACTCTGACTGCAAGTATTAGTTTTGTCATAGCAATATCTAGCATTAGTAAAATTTTTAAACAGATTTATATCAATATATAGCATTTAATTGATATATATCAATTAAAAAAAATCACTATATAAAAGAATTCACAGCAAAAGGTGGCTTTGGAACAACTAATCATATTTTAAGAATTTATTATAATTACTTGCTTAATAGTCTTATGTTTATAAAAATGTTTTTTTTTTATTAATTATATAATAAAAAATTCTTTTTTGATTGTGATAACTGATTTGTAACAGTAATAAACAATAATAGTTAAGATTAGCAGTATTAATAATCATATTCAAGATTGATTTTAGCTTGTTATAATCAAGATTTAGTTAGTTATAAATGCAATAATACACTTTTATATTTTATATTCAAAAAAAAGAAATCATCAACTCTTTCTGCTAATTACTTGTACACAAAAATCAACAGAAGCAATTTAAAAGGTTTCTTAAAAACAACTGTCTTATTTAACTCTATAGGCTTAAAAAAAAAGATAGAGCTTGTGCTAAAGGTATAACAAGTTAAAAAACAAGTAATCAGATTACTTAGTAGTAGTGATAGAGGCAAAAAATACTTTATTTGAAACTTAGAAAAGTAAATTTAAGAAATTCACTGTAACTTGGAAACATAGATCTGTTGATTACTACAATATGTAAATAGACAAACAAAACAAACATGTGTTTAATAGATATACATATAAACCTAATTAAGATAGTAGACAGCATACAATATAGAAAATTTAAAAACAAGCAAGAATTAAGTAAGAAATACTAACAACAAGTCAGAATAATGAACATCACACAAAATCAAAAAGAAAGTCTAATGTCAACTTTTATCAAAAGAGCATACTTGGCAGTAAACAGTATATATAACAAAGTATTCTTCAATTAAGCTAGCAAAAATTATGCAATACTAGATAGAGAAGATAAGATCATTGCTATATTAATAGAACAAAACCCAACAGAGGTTGCTTTATTTTATATTACAAAAGAAATAATTATATAAGCAGAAAAAGAACTATCAGAAAAAAAGATTAAAATAATCAAACAAAATAAAAATGAATTGATAGAAGAGTTCACAGCAAGACAAATGCAAAGTAAAGAAAAAGAAATACAACAGCAAGTTTCAATAGTAAACAGCAATCAAGAAAAAGCATATAAGACAACACAAAAGATTAGGAATAAGGAAACAAATAGAAGAGATACACAAGATAACATAGAAAGCTTGCAGAAAACAGTAAGTATAAAGATAAGTCAAGCAAGTACTAAACAAGATGAAAAAAGCACATTTACTAACAAAAAGATATAAAAAAACAAGAAAAACAAGATCAGAAAAACACTGAGACATATAGAAGAAACTTAGAACTTAGGCCAAAGATAGAAATAACAGAAGAACAAATAACAAAAGAACTACAACTAAAAAGAGAAATTGACATAGTTGGAGCACCTCTAGAGAAAAGCATTTGGGTATCTAGTAAAAGAAGCTGTAACTAAAACAACAGCTTAATCACCAATATACTAGTATACAATATGCCAGAAAAGACAAAAGAAGAACATATACAATTTATTAAATAGTCACTAAGAAACAACTTACATGTCAAAGACATTAAAGAAGTCTTTAAGAAAGAAAACCTATAGATAGAAGTAGACTTCAATTGTGAATATGGCAGAAATAATATGATACAAAGAATTAGCAGAAAAGAAAGTAATTGGTACAAAATGATATCAGAAGAAAAGAAAGAAAATAAAAAAGAAAAATATAAAAGAACAAACAAGAAAGATTAGCAACAGAGAAGCAATCTAATGAAATAGAAAAAAAAGTCAAATGAAAATCAATATAAAATAGTGAAGGAGTACAGAAATAAAAATTACTTAACAATATAGGATCTACTAACAGATATAAACAAAAAAGAACTAGAATATATCTGTAGAAAATTTGAAAATGTATATATAGTAGAGATCAAAAAATCTAAGTACAAAGCTCTAGCAGTTATAAAGGTAAAAAAAACAAATATGAGAGATATTTTATAGGTTATACTAGTTAATAATAATAAACTGGTATAAGTAATAATAAGAAAAGAAAACTACAAAGCAAGAAAAAGTTAGAGAAAATATACTGCAAAGTTAACAGAACTACTTGGAAATGTCTCAGAAATTTTACTTCTTCAATGTTCACATACTACCAAACAGAAATAAAAATTAGAAAAAGATAGCTATAATTATGTTTGTGACTAAGGAGGACATAAAGATGGCCTAGTTAAAACTAATTATGTTTAATAACTTTAGACTGTATTAGATAAATAAAAAAAATAAAGAAATAAAGAAAAGAGAAAACATAATAAAAGAAAAAGAAAGAAGTTGAAATAGATTTAGCCAAACATCAGATATAAGAGATAGCAAAAGCAGAGAAAGAGAACAGAAAAATAAAATATACTTAAACAAGGCAGAAAGAAGAAAAAACATTAAAACTATGAGTTAGAAAACAGAAGAAAGAAGAGGTACCTATAACCAGAAATCAGAAGATCAAACAAGATATAAGCAGAAGAAAAACATATATGTAGAAGAAATGTTAGATTGAATCTGGAAAAGATTAGAAAAACTAGAAGAGGCAAAAAAGATGGCAGAAGAGGGTCCTGCCAATTGCTCCTGAAGTTGCCATGTTTGAACCAATGAAAATAGACAAGGAGCTTGAAGAATTTTTGCAAAAGAAAAGAAAAATATTTAAAGAAAAAATGGTACCTCCTTGTCTAGAAAAAGGAAAAAGCATAAAAGAAAAAGAAAAAGAAGAACATACAAAAACAAAACAGAATAAACTAAAAGAAAAATAGAAAGAAGAAAGAAAAGAAATTAAAATAACATATCACAATGTTAATGAACTCAAAACCAAAAAATGGAAACTTGATAGTCTGCTAGACTAGGCAGAAGAAGAAGAAATTATGATACTAGGAATTACAGAAATAAATCTTACAGAAAGAGAAAGAAAGTTCTTAATACAGACTACAAATAGAAAATATGCAGAATTTTGGTCAAGTGTAGCAAAAGACAAAAAGAAGAGATCTGGTATAGGCATTATAGTCAACAAGCAATAGGAAAAGCATGTAAGTGCAGCCAAAAAGATAAATAAGTATATAATAGAGCTTATATTATACTTCAAGCAATTGGAGTTAGTAGTTATAGGAGTTTATATACTATCAGGCAACAAGGCAATAAGGAGAAGCATTTAACAAAAAATAGTAAAAATAGTCACCAAAAAGAAGAAACAAACACAAATAGTTATTCTGAATAATTTTAATTACACAGCAAATAACATCTTAAACAGACAATATTCACAAGCAGCAAACTTTAAAAGACTGCCAATCTTCAATTGAATAAAGAAACAGAACTTTAGTGATACTTACAGAAATATGCATCCAACAAGCCAAGAGTTCACATGGTCAAATAGGAAAGCAGCAACAAGAATTGACTACATATGAGTATCAGAAGAGTTAGCCTCAGGTATACAGAAGGCAAAAATCAAAGATGCAAAAGGAATTACTGAAAGTGATCATAAGATAGCAAAAACAGAAATATGGATTAAATACATGATAACAAAAAATAGCAAAGCTGAAATAAAAAGAAGAAGGCAATTAAGAACAATATATCTATATAATTAAGCAAAAAAAAAGAACTGAGAAAAGTATACACAAGAACTGCAAAAATGATTAGAAGTCAAAAAGGTGCTAAAGAACATCCAAAAAAAAGAACAAGATGAGAAAAAAAAAATAAATAGTATAAATAGCATATGAAACATATTAGAAAAAGCAATCATTATAGCAGCAAGTAAGCATCTGTCTAAGAAAAAATATACAATACAATGACAAATAGAAGGAATAGTTAAAAGAAGCAATATTAAGAAAAGAACATTGTAGAGCTGCAAAAATTAATTAAATTTGCAAAATTAAAAACAGCCAGAAAGTAACAAAAGAAGAAAGAATTGAAATAAATAAGAAATTATGAAAGATAGAGAAAAAAAAGATGCAAAACTGCCAGAATTATATAAAGAATGGTCAAGCACCTAGATAGAAGATATAAAAGATTGGCAAAACTGTTACAAAAGAAAAAAAAAGAATGAGAACAAGATCAAAAAAGACAAATAGAAAAAAACATAGATAAAAGATACAAAATGATTAAAACAAATCAAGGAAAAATAATAGCTAGTCTTTTAAACAAACCTTACAAGAAGATAATATTTGACAGATTTATTAAACAAAAAGAAGAAATAATGAACTTAACAGTAGAACCAAAGTTAGTTAAGACCAGTATAGCAGAATACTACAAGAAACAATTCAGAAGAAGAGATGCAAAACTAAAAGAAATATCAGAAAGATGGAAAGAAATTTACAAGCCACAAGAACATATTAAAGAGAAATAGTATATAGAAGTTGAAGAAAATATTAAAGAAAAAGAGTAGGAAGAAGTACTGAGAAAACTTAAAACAGGAACAGCTCTAGGCATATCTGGTATAAGCTACATACTAATCAAATGAGCAGAAAAAAAAATACAAGAAATCTTTAGAGCCTTTGCTGATCTTTGTTTAGAAGTAGGAAAGATACTAACCAAGTAAAAAGTCACACAAGTTTATTCAATACCAAAGAACATAAAGTAGGAATATAGCTTAAACAACATCTGTCCAATTGCTCTAATTAAAACATTTAGAAAAGTAGTAACAAAGATGATAACAAAAAGGCTTAACAAGATGTTTATGAAAAGAGAAGTACTCAAAAGACCAAACTATGCAGGCCTACCAGGAAACTCAACAAAGCAGCCAGTGCATATCCTAAACATGATAATAGAAGAAGCAAAAAAAAAGAACAAAGAAATATGAATACTTCTGCAAGATATAAAAAAGGCATTTGACTCAGTTCTACTCAAGAGTCTTGAAATGGTACTGCAAAAAGTTAAAGTTCCTAAAAGAACAATAAAATATATTTTAAATCTTTTTTATAAAAGACAATTAAGAATAATTACAGCTTATGACCTAACAAAAGAAGTAATAGCAAAAGATAGAATAGACCAAGAAGAAGTAATATCATTATTAATATGGTGCCTCTTCTATAATCTACTGTTAGAAAGAATACAAGAAGACAAAAGCCTAGAGTATACAGTTGAGCAACAAATTAAAGAAAGAATGCAATGCAATAATGTCACAAGATTCTGCCAAGCAGCAATCATATATGCAGATGATATAACATAGATTGCAAACAGCAAAGGCCAGCTATTAAAGATCTTAGAAATAGCTGAGAAGTTTTTTAAAATGAATGATATAGAAATTAATAAATCAAAATCAAAGCTGCTAGTAATGAACACAAAGGTCAAGAAAGAAAAAAGAGAAGTAGCTTTTGGCAAAAACAAAGTAAAAGAAGAACCAAAAAACAGAATTGTCTATTTATTAGAAATATGACTGAATAACAGGATACAAAAAGTATTAGTTAAAAAGAAGACTAAAAGAATAGTTATTCAGATGATAAAGAATCTTAAATACAAAAAGATGACAACAAGCCAAATTATATATATAAACAACATAGTAATAATTCCAAAACTAAGCTATATGCTTTAGCTAACTAAAGTCTCAGAAAAGAAAATATATAAAATACATCAACTAATAATATGTTTAGCAAAACAAAAAAGCAATTTACAAAGAATATTAAAAATTGTATAATAGAATATAAAGATCTTGGTGGATATAGAATGCTATAACAAAAACTAGTAATAAAGCAAATAAGCAGCCTGCTATTAAGATTAAACAGACAAGATAGCTTAGGTCAGTTAACAAAGCTAAGATTAACACAAGGTTGTCAAAGAGCAGGCTTGACAAAAGATATTTAAAAATTAGAAAAAATATCAGCTAACAAAGCATATTAAAAAAACAATTTAGCTTGTCTAACAATAATAAAAGCAAGAGAGCTAGGAATAAATATAAGAACTGAAAATAACTTATAGAGAATATTTGAACATGGTACCAAGTTATAAGAGCTGTTAAAAACATGGTTGTGAAAAAAAAGTGAAACAAAAATAAGTGAAACAGGTTTAATTTACTTAAATCAGCTATTTGACACAAAAGGTGAAAAGCTAATTACATAGCAATAATTTAAAAACTACTATAGACAGTCAAGCAAAGAAAAAAAGATGAAATGGTTCAAAGAAATAGAGTTCAAAGTGCTTGAAGAGCCAACAAGTAGAGAAGTTAAAGAACATTTTAAGACAAATAGACATAATACCCAGACAATGAAAATAGAATAAAAGACTATGTCAAAAGATAAAAAGAAGAAAGAATAGATAATATACAGTGCACAAGGCAGCAAACAACTATAAAAAATAGTAAAGAAGAAAAAGAAAAAGGTCTTATTAGAACATTGGCAAATGCAAAGTAAGAAGAATGAAATAGCAACAGAAATTAGCCAATGTAATAGTTGCATAGAAAAAAAAAACAGAAAGAAGGAAGTTGCCAGCAATAAATAAACAATAAGATTAGAGTAATCTCTAATGCATCGATAAAAAAGAATAACAACAAGATTAAGATAGTTATAGACCAGTTTATAGAAAAAGTAGAAACAGAAAAGTTAAAAGATAATGAGCAAAAACTTGAAGAACTAATGATGATAGAAGAGTTAGAAATAGAGATAATCAAGCAACAAAAATTAAAGAAAAATGTTAACCAAGAAATTCTAAAAATATTAAAAAGAAACCTTTTAAGAAACAAAACCAAATATACTATATATATGGATGATGCTGCAAATCTAAAGTCTAAAGAAAAAACACAAGACAGAAACATAGGTATAAAGTGAATCCAAACAAATGAAATGCAAGAGTGGCCAGAAGAAGAAGCATCATTAGAACTAAAAGGATGAACAACATCAACAATAGCAAAACTAGTAGCAATTTGAACAGCAATCTTAACAATATCAAAAGAATGACAAGTAGAAATATATACAGAAAGTAATGCTGCAATAAGAAATATTAGTAGAAATTTAGAGCAAATAGATAGAATAAAAATTCTTAAAAAGAAAAATACAATATAGATAACAAAGATTATAAACCTTATTAGAACAAAGAAAATATAGATAGAGTTAGTGAAAGTTAAAAGGCACAATAAAAACAAGTAGAATAACAAAGCTGATAGTCTTGCAAAGAAGGAAACAATAAGTAAAAAAGTAATACAAATAGAAAAAGTCAGTTGTAAAGAAATAGAGTACTGCCTAGAGTAGGAAAACAGACAAACTAATATACTAGCAAGATTGTTATACAAGTTAGTAATAAATACAAGATTAGAAGCAGAATGAAGAAAAACAAATGCAATTAGAAAGTTGGAGCCAAAAACAGAAATCATGATTTATGACTAGATGCAACTGTGAAAAAGATTAAAAAGAACTAAAAGAGTGCATTGTACAACAAGAAGAAGTAGTACAAAAAGATATGCATTCATAAAGTATATAATAAATAAACTTTTAACCTTAGAAGAACTTAATAGAAGAAGGCCAGATATATATACAATAACAGAATGCCAAGTATGTTAGAACAAAGTTAAAAAAACACAATCACATTTAGCATCATGCAAAGGACAACAAAGCCTTTAGAAACAAATCCAAAAAGTGATGATCGCAACAGCCTGGAAAGGGTTGAAAGAAGAAGAAAAAATATGCATCCCTCTATATATACTATATATAGCACTCTTTGAAAAGGTTAAAGCAGAAGAAATAGAAATAAGAAAAGCCTTAATCAAAAGTCTAATTCTGAAAAAAACACAAGACAGACTAACACAGTTTCTAAGTACAAAGGCAAGACAGTGTTTTATAGAAACAGTAGCAAAGACAGCATGGAACACATTTTATGAACAAGTTTGGAGAATATGGTGTAAAAAGATCAATAAATAGAAGAAGAAAGAAGGCATAACAATCAAAATGAAAAAGAAAGAAGTTAAAAAAAAAAATCTGAAAAAAAAAGAAAAGGTGAATTAGCAAAAGATCAAAAAAGAAAAAAAACAAGCAAAAGAGAAAAAGAATAGAATTAATAAAGAAACTAGAAAAACAATATTGGAGCTTGTTGTGGAAGGGAGAAGATCCTTTTATTACAAACTTTAAGTAGTCAGACAAGTAGCCTATTTCTGTTTGAAATAGTGTAGCAGGTTGCACTTAGGTACTCTTGAGTGACTAGGTAATGCTAGACTTAGTAGTTAGGTAAATTTATGTAATTGCAATAAGTAATTTTAAAAGTTTTAATAAAGTACTAGTATGACTGCTTAAGTTTAAAAAAAAATAAAAATAAATAATTTTACATTGTAAAACAATATTACTAATAGTAATGATATTCTATTAAATTGGATTTCAATTAGATTAAATAATTAAATAATCAATCTAAAACATAGCAGAGAATCCTTAATTATACTTACTTAACTTGTAGGCTTTAAAAGATTTGTAAGCATTATAATTAATTTCAGTTGTTAATCAATTTTGTTATTTGAAAGCTTGTTTAATCAGATGCCTGAAAATATTCTGTACAGCATTATTTTATTATTATTTTTTTTTTGAGTTGATATGTACTGGTATATTACATTTCAATTTAGAATTCTTTATTATGGAATATAATATACATTTCAATAATAATGAAACAAATAAAAGTATCTTAATGTCTTTAAAAAATTTAAACAATATTTTTTTTGTTGATAATTTAGATTCAGAAAGTAAAAAGGATAACAAAAAATTAGCTAAAGAGTTAGGTAGTAAAGAATTTGACAATGAAGAATTAGATAATAGAAAATTGAACAATAAGTTATCTGATAATTATTATGATAATATCAATCTAACTAAATTAAATAAATTAGAGTTTGTAGATATTTCTGATAATTATATTAAAGATAAAATATATAATGAATTAAAAATAGAAATTAAAGAATTTTTTTTGAAAAAAAATGTTTATATCATTCTACTAAAAAGCTTTGCTTTGAACAAATTAGCTATAATCAATTTTTAAACATTGAGTTAAATTCGAAAGCCTAGATAAAAAAATATAAGATATAGTTATTAAGAGCCAACTATTAGCTTTTTAAAAAAAAGAAAATATAAAAAGAGCAACTAGTGATAGTAGATAGCATAGGCATTATAATTATAGTTATAGTAATAATATTGTAATTTGTTATGATACATATTTAGCTCTAGTTAAAATTAGTTATAAATCTTTAGAAAATATAATTAAGCATTTTCATGAACATGGTCTTAAAGAATATATATATAGTAATACTAACAGAGCTTCAAAAAACATGAATTATATTAAGTTGAGCTATGATATAGTATATGATGTATATCAGTTTTAAAAAATTATTCTAATATATATAGTATGCCTTCATCTAAATAACATTTTAGTAAAATTTCTATGTTAATTGTGTTTCTTTTAACTAGCTATACCTATGTCTCAGTATATAATGATTATGTACAAGCTTATAAAAATAAGCATGGAAAGGATACTCATATTATAGCTGAATCTATTTTTATTAATATCTAAAAAGCTTTAATACTATTGCTTCAATTTATGTTGCCAAAATCTGATTTGTATAAAACTTACAAAATATTAAAAATGGATATTTAGAATGCTATGCAATATGAAAAAAAAGTTGCACTTATAGAAAATTATATAGCTCATTTGAACCATGTACAAAAAGAATATAATTACTATAATAACAACATAACAACTGCAATTAATAATAGTAAATATAATTTAAACCTAGTAAATCTTCTATATATTTAAAACTTTTAATAATAGTGCACATATTGCATATGACTGAGCTTAGAATGTTCAAATTTTTTACTCACTACAGCAAATTGGAGCTTTGTTTTTTAAAGTTTTTAGAAAAGCATATTTATTTTGCATTTGTAATATAAGCAACTATTCTAATATACAACAAATAAATTATATAATTAATGAGGCTGAGATGCCTGATGATAGCAAACAAGAAAAAGAAGTAAATTGTACTTTAAGTTTGGTGTAGCATGCAATCCAAAAATATAACCATGGAAAAATAAAATTAATTATTATATATGATAATTGCACAGGTCAAAATAAGAATAATTATTTATAATTCTTTTATTTATAGTTAATTAATTATGATATATATAACAAAGTTGAATTAAATTTTATAATATCTGGACATATAAAATTTATTTGTAATAGTTGTTTTGATTTAATTAAAATTCTTTATTAAAAAGTAAAATAAATACTATGAATGATGTTGTTTCAATTATTAATCATTCTATCATGAATAATTTTAATATTGCTTAGCACTATTTGGATGATGAAGGTTTTTAGTATTATAATTTTAAACAATATTTTGAACTATTTAAGAAACTACCTAATATCTACAAGTATCATTATTTTAATTTTACTTTACAAAACCTTGGAGTAGTTTTTTATAAAGATAAAATTGAAGATAAGTACAAAAATATTACAATTCGATCTTTCATTTTTAATGCTGATATATTACCTTCTATAATTAGTATCAGACTACTTTTTCTAAAAAGGCAAAAGGAATTATATAAGAAAATTGCACCTTATGTAGGTATTTCCTTCTAAGACATTACTTGTCTTAAACCTAATATATTCAAAAAAAATTTATTTAAAACATAAAGTTAAAATTTAAAATTTACTAATTTTAAATTATAAAGATTATTTGTAAAGAGTTTTTTTTAATTATATAAAAATTTTTTTATAAATATAAAACATGACTGCATAATAATATTTTCAATAAAAAAGGATTTAAATATTGTAATAGTGATAATACAAAGAAAATTTTTAAAGATATCTAAATGATAATTTTACTATATAAAAAAACTTTTTTTATTAAACGAATTATACTTTAATTACTAATTAAATATGTTTACTGTATTATTTAAATATTGCAATAGTAGAAAATATGATGACCTAGTGAAGTGTTAGGTTGTCAACCCCTCAAGTGGTAGGTTGGGTGTTCAAATCCTATCGATGGCAAAAATTTAGATAATTGCCTATATAATATTTGTATTATGACAACTGTTACTAATGATTAGGTTAGAATACCTGTAATAGTGGTCACACCAGTATAACTGGCAGGTTATAGGGCATCTGTGCAATGTTAGAGTTATACAGAAAAATGCAAACCAACAAATCAGACAGTGCAAACACTAGATAAGTCCTTGTGGCCATGTAAATCTGTTGAAATTGGGTAACAAGAAGTTCATTTGAGAAGACTCAAGTAAAGAGGTAGCTGGATCTTCAACAGCCTTACTGTAAAGGCTAGTCGGCAAAACAGATACCAAGGTCTAGTACCCAGCTATAGTAGCCTAATAGGCAAGAACCTCCAGATTGAGAGTTTTGAAGGTACTACCAACTAGGCTGCTAAAATGAACTAGAGAAAAAGAATATTGGGCTGACCTGATATACTGATAGACTGATTGTAGTCCTACATAGGCTATTTGAATTGTGGGTTTGGTAA
>CAJVQA010005592.1:0-15947 GCA_910591915.1 Cetraspora pellucida | reverse complement strand
AAATTTTTTTTAACAAATTGACTAACTTTGAGATTTTTTTAAACAATATGTAATCAAAAATTAATTTAATTTTTTTTTATAATTATATTCTATATATCTTCAAATATTAAAAATATTTATTTAATTGCAAGTTAATATATAAAATTTTGTGTAATTGCATTTTAATTTAAATGTAACAAGTTGGTATATCATGCTTAATAAGATGACCAATAGTATCTATAAACATTTAAAAAATATTATACTTTATTAATAACAACTAAAAAATTATAAATTTTGAATTATTAAACTAATATATAAAATAATTGTAATATTAAACTTAGTAGTTTGTAAAATAGTAAAAGAAATATATAAATGTTTGATGTAAAATAAATTTTTTAAAATTTTAAAACTTTATAAAAAAATTCTTAAAAATGATTAGCATAGTGATAAAGATTAAGAAAGTATTTCAAATTGAAGTTTTCTTATAAATATAATTCTAAAAAAATAAATTAATAAAAATACTTTGCAAAAATACTATTTTACTTTTTTGAACCTTTATAATAACAAACTTAAATCAAAAGAAAAAATATTAGCAGAATACTTTGCATAAATATCACTTTAAGTTCTTTGCATAAATGTTACTTTAAGTTTTTTGATTTTTAATGATAATGAGCTTAAATCTGAAGAAAAAAAAGCATTAGCAAATGCACTTTATAAGAACATCAAATTAACTTCTTTGATTCTTAGTAAAAATAAATTTGCATCAGAGAGAAGAAAAGCATTAACAGTTGCACTTTGCAAACACTATGCTTACTTCTTTGAATCTTGAAATAAATAAACTTGAACCAAAAAGAGAAAAAGTATTAACTGATGCACTTTGCAAAAACACTACTTTGATTTTATTAAATATTTGATTTAATTAATTTGATTTAGAAATAGAAAAATATTAGCAGATGCATTTGGTAAAAATAATCTGTTAACTTCATTGGATCTTAGAAAAATGATCTCGAAACAAAAAAAAGAAAAGCATTAGCAAATGCACATTTTAGAAACACAACTCTAACTTTTATATATTTTTCAGAAAATGGTTTAATTTATATACAAAAGAAAATTTTCAAAATTCTAATTATAAAAACACAACTTTAATATTGTAATTATTAGAAAAAATAGTAAACCATTTAATTAACTTGTCAATTTGTTTAGATTAAAATTTGTTATAGATTTATTATTTATAAAATAGGTTTGAATTTTTATACTTATCTATTATAATATATTTTTAAGCTAGAATATTTAATAACTGCTATAATATATTTAAAAATAAATAAAATTAATTAAAAGTTCTTATATTGTTACTATTACAAGTTGAAATAAAGTAGAACAGAAAATATTGTAGAAATATCATATTCTGATTTTGTTGATTTTTGGTGACATATAAGGACTATCAATAAGCTATTAGACATATGACAACTTTTATAGTTTATTTATATATTTATTAGCATCATATAAGTCTCTGTTGTTGTTACGAGAAGTGCCAAAAATAAATTCAGAATAGTTTATATTTTTGTGTATATGTTATATAAAAAATAATGACACTATTAAAATGCACTATATGTGTTTAACATAATAGTTACTCTAATTTAAAAACTGTCAAATTAACTAAAGCTAGGTATACTAAATAAAAATGTTCAGAACCTGCTAACCTAAATTTGAATCTTTATATCTGTCTTCTATTTTAGCTTGTATTTGCACTCTAACCCTAAATTTTAACAAAAAAATATAAATATCATAAACTATAAACATTATAGATGCATTTTATAATAATACTATAAAGTTATTGTATACAGAAACATGCAATAATGGTTTTATTCAATGATTTACTATCTCAGTTTATGAAATAAGATCAATAATTTTAGAAGAATTTACATATAAGGGCCTAAAATCGAAAATAATTATAGATAAGGGCCTAAAATAAAAATATTTATATATAAAGACCTGAATATTTGAAATTATTACAAATAAGGGTTTAAGATAATTTTGCATAATATGAATCAGTGATTCAAGCCCATTATGGCTCAAGTCTAAACTTGTGCCAATCATAATTTAAACTTGTAACTTATACTCATGACTTAAATTTACTTCTAGGATGTATAAGAAATAAGTTATTACAATATATTAACAAATGCAAATTAGTAATTAGCATATGAGTATAAAATATAAGATACTTATCTCTTAGTAAATTATCTGTTGTTTGGTTCAATTTCCAAAAATTCACCATTTTTTGATTTTAATAAACTTATAATTAGTTCTATAAAATCTTTTGCAGTATTTATTTTTAATCATGTCAAGCAAAATACAAATCAGGATGATATTTACTAATATGAAAAGTGTTCATTTAGCTCTGGATAATTATTCTATTGAATTTTCCTTACCTTACCAGTTCAGTACTAATAAACTCAACAAGTTACTTGTTGTTTGTCTCTTGAACATGATCAGTGCATGTCTTTTTATTATTTTAGCAAATAAATATAAAGATAGTTACATTCATATTGTAAATCTAGCCATCATGATACAACTTGCCCAACCTCTACATAGACATTTAAAGCACATAGATTATTTCTTAAAAAGTTTATTGCATTATTAGTTTAAGATATAGCAATGCTTCGCCTTCATGATATTGTAAACTGTATATATTCTAAAGTAGAGGCTAAAGCATTATACATGACAGCTTGGAGAAGTTTAGCTGCAAACAAAAGATGTGGAGCAGCAGAAATAGATAAAAGCTATTAGTGTATTAACCACTACTAAATAATTTGCTTATAGTAAACTCCAGGAGTATTATAACATTTGAAATTGATACTAAAAATTAATTCACTTATGCATTTTTATGTTTATAGTCATGGATTAAAGCTGTTAAATATTGTAAACTTGTGTTTACTCTTGATGCTTGACATTTGAAGTCAAGTTATAAAGGTGTATACTTTAGTACAAGCATAGTTGATGGCAAAGACAAATTAGTTCCTGTAGCTTTTGCTATATGTTTGATTAAAAATTCCAACAATTGGACATGGTTTTGTAAGCATTTATATAAAGCTCTTCTAGTAATAAACTCGGTTAAAACTGTAATTATTAATGATCATAAAAAAGTATATATATATTTTTTTAAAATATAATATTATAATCTTTTTAAATTATATTAAAAAAAAAAATTATGTAGGGTATTTCAGATGCTATACACTCTATACTTCTAAATGCTTTTCATGCACATTGCATATGACATATTGAGAAGAATATTAATACTAAATTCAGAACAAAACTTAGAGGTAAAATCTGGGTTGCAGCAAAGACATTGCATATAGAAGATTTTAATGATATCATAGAAGAAGTCTTTATTATGAATGTAAAGGCTGCGACTTATCTTAATGAAATATCTTATATAATATGAACTCTTAGTAAATACTCTTGAAATAAATAAAATTACCTTCTAATGTATCTGAATCTCTTAATTCATAGTTGTATGATAAATGTCTTGTAGAGCCATTTAAGACAATTATTTTGTTTGTACGCAAAGTTAATTCATTTTTTATGATCATCACACAGCATATTCTTTTGTGCAAACAATATTACCACCAATGACTGCATAGAAACTTCAATCAACTATTAATAGATGTTGTAATTGAGTGGTACATCAAATTAATGAATTACTTTTTGAGGTAAAAAGTAATAATGGTAATTTTCGTGTTGTGGATCTTATTTCATTAACCTGTACCTGTCAAGAATTTCAACAATATTGATTTCCTTGTGTTCATGCATGTGTTGCCATTCTTAAGAAGAGTCAAAAACCATCAGAGTTTACTCATATCACATACCATACTTTCACTTTACAAAATATTTATAAAGAATCAACTCATCCTATTGATGCTGAAGCTTGTTTTCCTAATGATGAAACTTTGCCATCAGCTACTATAAAACAAGCAGGATGGTCACAAAAAACTCAGTTACATAGCCATGGAGAAACAGTACCAGAAGATCAGAATACCTGTGGAAAATGTGATGAAAAAGACTATAATGTGCACACTTGTAATTGAAGACATTGACACAAAGTAAATTAGCTTAAATATCCAGTTGGGACAATAATAATGCTTAAATTAGAAAAAGTTTATATTCATATGCTGCTAATTATACTAAAATGTTTCACCAACTCAATATCAATCTTCTTTTTTTAAGTGAATTGTTATAACTATTATTTTATTTATTTCCTAATTAAATAAAAAAAAATGCTAATAAACAAAATCAGTATCATATATTATTCTTTCAGCACAATATCACTTTTGTATACCGTACTTGTACGAAATAATTCCCTGGGGCATTAATTAATTTGCCGAAGTTTTCTTAAAAATAAAATTATAGTACACATTCGACTAAATTAATTATAAGCTCTATTTAAACTGCATATTTCAAAGTAACGCCTCGGGACGTAATTTGCGCAAATACAGTATTAACCTAAATGTGGTTGAGGCAAGTGATTATGGCGCAACGATCTTGTAATTCAATTTGGCTCTTATTTGTAATAATTTCAAATATTTGGGCCTTTATATATAAATATTTTTATTTTAGGCCCTCATCTATAATTATTTTCGATTTTGGGCCCTTATATGTAAATTCCCCATAATTTTATCATATAAAAAGTGCCATAAAATAATTGATTTATTTTATAGAATGACCATAGTAAAGCATTGAATAAAAATCGTATTTTTTTTTAGTTTAAAAGACAAGAAGTATTTTTTAAAAAAATAAACATGTATTTTTTATGTTAATAAAACAAATTTATAAAATTTTATATAGTTTGCATCATTTCTAAAACGTACCTATAAGTGTTATACCATCTATATATTTTCTCTTAATTTTTATAAGTTTTAGATAAATTTTTAATGCAAAGCTTTCATATTAGAACTATTATTTAGTTGGGGTTAGAATTAATGTTTGGGAAGGTTTTTGGGGGAGTAGACCATTTTTACTTATAACACTTTATAAACACGGGTTCCAATTATTTGCCAGATAGTTATTTGCCCGACAATTACTTTCTCGACAACCATTTGCCTGACATCTTTATTTGCCCGACATCTTTAAAATGTTAAGAAAGTAATTATTAGTAAAAAAAGGGTGTTAGGCAAGTAATTGTCGGGCAAATAATTGGGACACGATAAACATTATAGGAGCGTTTTGGTGAATAATTTATGACAAATTATTCCAAAAAAAATAACTTACTGCATGATAATTATTTATTCTTGAAAGATCAAGCAATATTGAGTTTCCTATTACGTATAATCTTAAAGAGAATGACATGTGTGACCAATAATAAATTTCAACCGATCAAAAAGGGCTAACATCAAACCAGCAATTGTATGAGTGCATCTTCATGAAAAAGACTTTTATTTAAGTATTACTTATTGAAAACTAGTCATAAGTTTGATACATAAAAGAAAAAGTTCTCACCCCAAGTTAAATTGATTATTGATTTGCCCCAAAACCAGTTGCCGAATTTTCTGAATCCAGTCGTACATACATACCAGGTACGTACAAGTTATGTGCAAATAACCTTTTATATACTGTATCAAAAGTTTATTTCCTAATAAAGTATAGATAAATGGAAAATAATTCATATTCTTCGTAAAACTCTTTTGAGTAACATTTTTCTTTTTTGATCTTATTATATTAGGAACCTTGTCAAAGTAAACAATATCAATATTAAAAAAACAATCATAAATGAATTGGTTAATCGTAGAAAAGTTATCATTTACGACATGGCAATGTTTAATTGGATGAAACAAATTGTCACTCACGTGTCTTGATATTTGCTGCGTTGAAAGTTTTATGTGAACTTTAGAATTAAAGATATTTTTGGAAAATAAATTATGTCCATACGTACGTACGTACGTATGTCAAGGGTCCAAGACTTACCATTTATAGAAAAAGTGTAAAGGAAAATTATTTACGTACGCAGTCATTATCTCAATTAGATTTAGCATTAATCGCAAATCCAAATTTATGCTCCGATTATTGAATTCATATATGCATCAATAAAGTCCTAAACATTAATGGACTTAAATGCTAATAAATTCATAATTATGACGTATATAAAGTCATTGACTTATACGCCTTGTTGGCCTTTTTTTACCTCTTTTTTTGCATTACATTGTTACTAGCCTGAAACATAACAATAAGAAATACATATCCGAATATAGATTAACAGTATTACAATGAAAAATTCTTATCAGTTCACATCTTGTTATCGATAATTATTAACTATAATTGGTAAATTCAACCATTTATACGTAATTGTTTTCCCGACTTTCCAAATTAAGAAATGAGTAAATAATTATATGCGTACATGGCAAATATTTGCTGAATATTTACTCCATTATTAATCATGTGAAATGTTTTACCAAAAGTATAATATTGTTAAGAATCCAAAATAAGTCCGTAGGGTTAGGCATCTCTTAATTATTAACTGTTAATTAAAATTATACCTTTTTTTCGAAGATGGATTTGGAGCGTAAAAAAGAATTGGAAGAGAAAAGGCAAAAACTTGTTAAACTTAGACAACAGAGAGAAGAGCGCAAACTCTTTAGTCTAAACACGACGTTAAGTGAGCCTGGTTATAGAACTGATCCGGTATATATTTTTTTTTGTGAATTAAATCAATTATAATTACAATTCTCAAAATCTAATCAATATATTTGAATATGCATTTATAGGAAAAGGATCGTAAGATTGATGAATATGTTAAAACATTACTAGCGGAGAATAAAGTAGGGGATAAAGATAAGGTTTGTAAATCAAGTCAATTACTATAGCTGATAGTAATTCTCAAATCTCAAATAATTGAATGTGTATTTATAGGAAAAAACTGATGAATATCTTAGAACATTGCTAACAGAGAAAGATAAGGCAGCACGTGCTGGAACACCGCCAGATTTTGACAATTTTAATAAAAGCAAAACTGAGAAGGGTAAGAATGCTGCGCTTTATACATATAATTATTCGTCTCCAGGTGCCTCGGTCCCTCAAAGGTTTTTTTTGAATTTTTTTTTTTTCTTTGATTTATTTCTGCAAAAAAGTTTATATTTTTTACAAACGTTTGTCATCGTTTTTTTTTTATCCATGCTATGTAGTTTTTCTTTTAATCAATTGCTATTTTTTTAATATCATAGCCCGACTTTTACCCCTCCCCCACGTTTTATGCCCGAACTAAGTCCGGCACATGGGGAACCAATAGATGTTGCACCAAAGGTAATATCAAATATGATTAATTAAAATTTTTATATATTGATTATTATTTTTTTCTTAAATTCATAATTGAATCAGATTTTATTAACATATTTTTCAGGAAGTTTCTTTATATGAATTGGGAGTACAAGCCGATGAAACTTCCTTTGGACCTTCACCACCTTCAGAAGAGGAAATTAGAGGAAAAGTTTTGAAAGAATATGAAGCTGAAAAGGCCAAAAAAGCAGCAGATGAAGCCGAACGGCTGAGAATAGAAGCTGAAAAGAAAATAAAAAAAGGTAATAATGACGATAACAATAATAATAATGACGATAACAATAATGATAATGATAATAATAATAGTAATAGTAATAATAATGATAATAATAATAATGATAATAATAATGATAATAATCATAATGAGAAATAGTGATAATAGATAGTAAAAAATAATAACAATGACAATATTATTATCGTAATCATAATAGTGATGCGATCCGTTATCCGTTTTCATATTAAATTTAACGGATATCCGCGGATTTTACTATTAAATATAGTATCCAACGGATAACGGATCGCATCCCTAAATAATAATACGGCCAACTCTCTATACCGAACCCTCTGACTTATTAAAAAAGATGCGGTTTGAAAAAATTTGAAAAGTTTAATTAGTACATAAACCGAACTTTAGGAAAAAATTTTATTAAAGTTGGTTAGAGAGTTTACTAAGTGTTCGGTTTATCTAGGTTCGGTTTAGAAAAAGGTTACTATAGTAATGAAAGTAATCATGAGAGTAATAATAGTAATGAATAATAATGATGATAATTTAATTAGATTTATCGGAAAAAGACAAAGAAGCATTAATAAATTCACCAGAATTTGCCGAGTTCTTTGAAACTTCTACCAAACTCATCGATGATATTCTTAACGAACGTTATGACCTTATGATAGATTATAGTCTTGTTGAAGATGAAGAAAGGTAAAGTTATTGTTTCTTTTTATTAAATTAATATTCAATAATATTATAAAAAGAATTAATCTTAATAAATCAATAAATGCGAAAAAAAAGCAATGAGGAATCCGGAAATCATGTTAAATGCGTGTGTTCATTTTTTGATAACCGATGGAGCAAAAATCGTTCTGTCACTGACGTTAATTTTTCAAAGAAGGCAAGATATTATTTACTTCAAATATCCACTTATGTTTTTACATTAATATTAATTGATGTTTATACATACAGAATCTTGAACATGTTGTTGCTTCATATAATAAAAATTCGTCTGCAAAATATGAACCGGATGGTATTGTTTTGGTATGGAATTTACGCCAACCTGAACGTCCAGAATTTGTTCTTCATTCCCAGGTTAGTTAGTAATATATTATTATATAGTTATAATTTATTCTCATAAAAAGTATTAAATTAATTCTGTGCATTTAGTCGGATGTGCTCACAACAACATTCTCCGAATTTAGACCAGAACTCGTTATTGGTGGTACTTATTCTGGCCATATAATTCTTTGGGATACGAGAGCAAAATCTTCTCCTGTTCACAAAACGTCTTTCTCCGTCAATGGTCATACTCATCCCATCTATTCAATGCAAATTGTGGGTACTCAAAATGATCACAATCTAATCACTGCAAGTACTGACGGTGTTGTTTGTACTTGGCATTTAGATATGTTGGCTCAACCAGTGGTACGTTACTAAATAAATTTTATTTATTTATATTATGCTTTACCTTAATTTTTTCAAATTAATTTATTTATTTATTTATTTTCAATTTTTTTTAGGAACGTTTGGAATTAATACATTCTGAACACAGTAAAACTGATGAAGTTTCAGTTACTTCATTTGGGTTCCCAGATAATGAAACTACGGCCTTTTGGGTCGGAACAGAAGAGGGTAATGTATATCAAGTTAATCGACATGGACGTCCTGGAGGGTAAGTACAAAAAAAAACTTTGTTTCTTTCCTATCCATTTTAATTATTATTTTAAATATCATTTTTTTTAAAAAAAAATATTTTTTTTTTTAGCAAAGCTGGAATCAATCAATATGACTTTTATAAAGGTCATTGGGGACCAGTCACTGGTCTTCATTTCCACCCTAATAATGGTTCGGATGAATTTTCTGATTTATTCTTGACTTCATCCGTGGATTGGACTGTTAAGTTATGGAGAGCCGAAGTAAGATAATTTAATTTATTATAATAATCATATCTAATCTGGAAATATTCTGGTAATAATCTGGTAATGTTTTTTTTTTTTAAAAAGTCATTTTTAAAACCGTCAACACATCCACAAATCATTACACCATTACATTCTTTCGAAAGTTCTGATGATTATGTTTATGATGTTAAATGGTCACCTCGTCATCCAGCACAATTTGCTTCTGTTGATGGTACAGGAAAATTTTCTTTATGGAACTTGAATATGGATGTTGAGGTAACTTTTATATTTCTCATAACATATATTATACATGATTAAGTTTATTAAGCATTTATTTCAAACTTATTATAATAATAAATGATAGGTACCAATTGTTAGTACTCAAGTTGGTGAAGGAAAGGCATTAAATAAGGTTCAATGGGATAAAGAAGGGAGAAAGACAGTAATTGGAGCTTCTGATGGACGTGTTCATATTTATGATATAGGAGAGGTAAGATAATTGGCTATTATCTATTAGCAGTTAGTTAATGTAATTAGTTAATGAATTATTAATTATTTCTTTTTCAAACTCAGTTATGTATTCCTCAAGATGATGAAATCACGCTTTTGCAAAAGACAATATCAGAATTAAATGGTGTTAATATAATGGATAATTTAGATAGTTTTAGTACAAGATTTACTCTTGCAAAATAATTATTTATTGCTATGTAATTTTTTTTTATAAGCATATTATTTTTTTTATAACAAGAAATTTCTACTGGATGGTTATCGTTCTTGTTGAGCAAAATGATAGAACCATCTATGATTTTACTTGTATTTTTAATATCATTATTTAATATTAGCGTTAGCTTTTTTTTTAGGGTCATTATTATAATAATATTAAGTGAAAGTCATTCAAAGTCCTGTATGTCGTACGTATGTACGTTATGTACTTGAATAATTTGGCTTTTTTTTTGTTTATAAATATTTCTCAAATTTGTAAATTATTTAAATAATAAAGATTTTAGTTTTTTTTTTTAATACTTGGAAACTACGCACAGAGATTACAATTTTAATTTGATTAAAATTTTTTGACATTTTGTACTGATTTATTTGAATTGCAATTAAACTAATTGAAGATTTCTAGAGACTTCTTTTTACTTATTCAACTCAATTAAAGAAAGGAAAATATAAAGAATACATTTAAATTTAATTATATACAAACATACTATCGAGCTTGCAAATGGTACATGAATTTTTCTCTATAAAGATTATATGCACGTATGCTAAACCTTTTTTTAAGCGGTAAGATTTAAAAAATTAGGGTTAAAAGTTAAAAATTACATATTTTCATAAAACCAACTCTTATCTATTATAACGTTTAGATTTATTTTAGTATCAGACTTGTTGATATTTAACAATAAAAATAAATTTTCTTTTTTACATTAGATATTTCTTCAATATTGTTCTTGCGATACAATAATTTAAAGTACAAAAAAAAAACTTTGGATTATTTATGTAACAAGCAAATATTATAAATTATTAATTCAATAATTTATGAACGTTTGTTTGTGTAAAAAGTAAATGTTAATTCTAGATAACAGATAATGATTGGTTTAAAATGTAATTCTAGATGATGATTATTGAAAATTCTACGAATATAGATGTTCATTTCATCAGAGAAATCAAGGATTCGTGTAAATTGTATTGCTTCAAATCATAACCGAATAAAATAAATAAATTAATTAATAATTCATTAATGAAACGAATAAAATAAAATAAACAAATTATTAATTCATTAAAAAAAAAAGCTGGTTAATTTATAACGCAAACATTTTTTCATTTAAATCAATTCATGTTTAATTAATATTATATATAGATATATATATATATATAAAGTTTTGTTATGATGATGTACTATTTTGATTAATGACTTAATGCAACTATTGCATTAAAGTTACATTATTGCATAATCATGATCGAGATCGAATCTGTTTTATATACGGTTAAATCATCTAAAAAAAAACATCTATTAAACTTAATCAATTATTAAATCCTCAAACTAGTGATAAAAAAGAAATAATTCATCTTTTTTCAAATTATATATAAATTTTTTTTAACCCAATTGTCTACTTCTAGCATCAATTTGTGAGAATATTCTTTTTTGAAGTGCTGGTCGATATCCTAAAGAGAAAAGAACTTCCATCCAAGCAAATAAAGGTGCAAGAAGAAATGCTATTATAAAGTTAAGTTATTATCTTTTTTTTAAAAAAAAAACTTTGAAAAAAAATTCAATCAAAACCTTTTAAAATGTTCTCTTTTGCTGCAGGACCACTTCTCTCAACAAATATATGACCAATAATTTGCATAAACAAGGAAGTAACAAAAACAATTATGGCTAAAGTATTATGATTTGGATATGCTACGACAAAATTTGTTGCATCATACATCATGTAAAGGAGGAACGGTGCACAAAGGACCTACATAAATTATGATTTAATTTATTTAATTAATTAATGGGAATTAAAAAAAATTGTTAGAATTATTAATGTATAACTCACCCCAGCAAAAGGTTCCAAAAGTACATAATAACTTATGTAAAAAATCACAGTAAAAAACGCTGCATTAGGTATAAATGGTGTAAAGCGCCATAATGAATTTGGTTCATAAGACAATAATGGTCCAAAATTTGCTATCAAGACCAAAAAACTCCACAAGATGAGAGGTGTACACACTATCCAAGACGACCCAAATATGAAAGCAAGCAATAAGATAAGCTATGACTTAAAATTTACCAACATGTAGCAAACAAAAAAAAAAACACAAAAATAAAAAGCGGCTCGGTCAAACAATAAAAGTTATCCTGTACCAATATGAATAAGTGCGTTAACTTTATGAATATGATATTTCCAGTAAAATATAAGTTGTTCTTCCAAGTCTAATAAATCCATCACCAGATTATGAACGTTGATAGCAGTAATAAACAGAGATATGCGAGTGCTACGCATAAGGTGTTTGTTTATAATGTTATTCGTTACATAGGGTGTTAGATAGGCGCATGATTTTACTAGTTTTAGCATTATAGAATGTGATTAAACTAATTATGGGCGTCTACAATTAACGTTAACGTTAAACCTCACATTTTATGATCTTCTGTAGATCCCATAACTCTACGTAGCAAATGTGGATCTTATTGAGGCAAAAGGAATGTGTTTATCTAAGTGAGTATAGGATTTTAAATAATAAAAGACTTTAAAACCGCTACAATTAGTACTCACGAGCTCTGTGCAAAAGGTGCTGACGAAAACGACTAAGTGACATGTACATATGATTCTGGATTTTTCCATGACGGATTACAGTACAATATACGTACTTTATGCCGGTTCGATAATACGTATTCGTATACATAGCAATTTTGTGGGCTTCCGCTACAAAATCTAACAACATTATGGTTAATGCCGGCCAACTTACTTTACCGAGGAAATAATTTTCTGGCAAATAATGTTTGAATCCTTCTTTAACTATCGATTGAATCGTATGATTTAATTAACCTTATGATACTTGCTTATTAATTTCCTCTTTTGTTAAATTGAAAAATAACCCGTATCACGTGCTTTTATTCGGTTCCTAATTAAGAATACTGATACGTTTTTTTTAATGATTGGTAAAAGTTAATGATAGCCTGAGATCGTTTCTAAATGTAGTTGTGCGCCGATCTTATAGTGTCAATTGGGATTTGCATTTTTTTTTTTTATTAAATTCGTGAAATCCATCATTTACAAATTCAAGAGATCATCATTTGAGTGTCGCAAAAAGAAAACCCGAAAATTTAAATATAAGTCATATTTAAATTTGCGGGTTTTCTTTTAGCGACACTCATTTACTGAGACAACTTCAAGTTTGATAAGAATTTTTAAGCATCCACAAGTGTAAGATAGCATTATCTGATACGATAGATAACTAAATTGACAAAAAACCTTTAAAGGATAGTTTTACCATATCGTCTAGTAATAACGCCCAGGAGAGCGATTTAGAGATATACAGCTTAAAGAGAGCTAAGATTTAATTTAACCAATGCGAATAATTTTTTTTTTTGGCTTTTAAAACATTTGATTAACCTCTTTAAAAAAAATCTAATAATTTCGATTTTATGTTATACTGAATTTATATCATAGAGTAACAATGCATTGAATTAAGTAAATATACATATGTTCAGTTGTACATTTTACTGAACTATATAGTATTTTTTATTTAATCAGATAGGACGATCTCTAAATTTTCTGTAAACAAAAAATAAGTTAAATTCGGATTCCTATATCTTTTACTGAATATTGATTTTTTTATTAAGTATCTATTTTATGACGTCATGAATATACTAATACTAACAAACTATTTTTAATTTTATATAAAATTTTTTTAATAATGATATAATTAATTTAAGACCAATTTTGTAAAATTCAAGAGTTCTTAAATATTGAAATTGATTATTTTAATAACAAGCTAACTTTATTAAAATATTATTTAAAAATTAAATAAATTTAATTTTTAATAAATGTTAAATAAATATAACTTAATAATAGTAGAATTAAATTTGATAATATTTTGTTGTATTCACATATCTACATTATAGTTTTTCTACTGATTTTTTGTATATAAAAATATCAAAAAAGAAACTCTAGGCTAGTTAAAAAAACTAAATTAGAAAATAAAATTTTTACTTACCAACAGAAAAGTTATAAAAAGAATAAAACTTGGTTTAGAAACTTAAACATCAGATTCAAAAGTTAAAAAAATACAAAAAATCTAAAAAAAACAATAATTTTTTATTATTAAAAAGTATCTTAAAAAATCAATCTAATTCTGAACTACAAATTTGAGTTTATTATATAATATAACAAAAAAATAACAATTCAAAATAAAATATAGATATATTTTACAAAAACTTATAAAAAATTACTAATAGGTTTAAAACTAATAAATAATATTTTAAAACTATATTTGGAATTTTTTTTAAATTCCAGATTTATTTTATTTTATTTTATTTTTCAGGTGAGGTGTTGCCTTTATCTTTATTATAATTTGTATTAAGAATCCACAAAGAGTTTCTTTAACCAAAGGTCAAGTTTACAAATTGTTTACAAAAATGAAATTCTGACTATAGATATACTAAGACTACCTAGTTTAATCTAATTTTTCTGCAATCTAAACCTACTAGAGTAGTTAGATTTTGTTAATTGAAGTATTGCTAATTTGATAGTTAATTATATTGTTAGTTGGAATGTTATATTTAATCTATTCAGATATTCAAATAAATGGTTTCTTTTTTGCTATTCTTACAGATAAGCAAATATTGTGTTGTCTTCTATGTGTTGTTGGTCTGCCAAGTCACAAATACAGTTGTAAATATATAGTAATATAGAATAATATATTTATTTTATATTGTTTAGGTTATTATATATATTTGTTTGAGTGCATATAGGTTGAGTAGATATATTGTGTTAATGTTTCAATTGGCTAGTTTTGTACAGTATAGTTTTCATATTTGGTTATATATATTATCTAATAGTTTTATTAAAAATTTAATAGTGATGTTATATATAACATTTATTAGCAATAGAGTAGTCTTTATTGTAATTATTTATATATATAAAATATCTACAAAATTATTATTTTTTAACCTTTTAAGAAAGTTAAATGTTCTTATATTTCAAATAGGTGTCTCTATATTTTAATAAAAAATGTCTTTATATATTTAATAATGAATAAATTAAATGTAATATTTAGTATTTTTATATACTATCTATTGTTGTTTCTGCTTTAAAATTCTAAATTACTCTGTATATTGTTAAGTCTTACTATAGACTTTGTGTAGAATCTGTTAAGTTATAGTTAAACAACTTTTGTTATTGTTATAGTTAAAATAAAAATTTAGATTAACAATAGTATCTTATAAAGCTTGTTTTATTATGTTAAGTTATAAATTAGGAAGATTATTAATAATATAAAAAAGTAAAAAAAGAAACTAAAATTGCAAAATAATAAGTTAAGATAAAGGTGTATTAGAAGAACTATCTTCAAGAAGTTGTTTTCAAGATAAATTAAAAGAAATGTAATATGAGCTAAAAGTTTTTGTAAGATTTATAAAAGCAGTAATATATTTTTCTGTTTCTAAATTATTAGTGATTAGTTGAGAAGCTAATAGAGGCCAAGTAAGAATATAGTAACTTTCAAAAAGTTCAGTAATTGTAACTTATTTACTATAAAGAACTAAATTATCTTTTGAGTTGTATAGAAAAGAAATATTATCTGTAAGAATATTATTATTATCTATAGTAAGTAATAAAATAAAACTTTCTAAATTTGAAAATATTAACTATATTTTTCTACATGGAGAACCAAGTTAATAACGGCCAGACTCAATATACAGAGCAGGCTATGGTACTCTTTGCAGCTGTGAGAGCCGAGCATATGGTGAGTGAATCTACAGAAGAATCTTCCACTTCCTTGAACTCCATTTCATCATCAAACATCAAGGAAGCTTTACAAGAACCAAT
>CAJVQA010005591.1:0-15950 GCA_910591915.1 Cetraspora pellucida | reverse complement strand
AAGGCATTAAAATGTTTAAAGCATTAAAGCAACTATAACTAATAAATAATACAATAATAGAAATCTATCTTATAACAGTATTAAAACAAAAACAATATTCAGAAAATAAAAAATGTCTCAAATTTATTCAATACTAAAAGACCTAAATTAACATTATAATTTGAGCAATATAAGACTAATAGCATTGCTAGAAACTTTATGAAAATGTACAACCAAAATATTCACTAAAAGATTAACACAAATATTTTGTAAAAAAAAATTCTAAAAGGGCCAAACTTTGCAGGTTTGCCAGAAGAATTAACAGAAAAACCAGTATATATTATTAATGCTATAATGAAAGTTGTAAAAGATAACAAAAAAAACTTTGACTAGTATTATAAAATTAAATATAAAAAATTTTACTATTAAGTTTATATATAATTTTAATATAATACCCTTTATTCTTAAACATTAAACTTATTACTTGAAAGTTGACAACTTATTTATTACTTTAAGTTATCATATCTCTGTTATTTTTTTCATCATCTTTATATATTTATTTATTACTAAATTTGATTCTTTTATTTTTTTTATTTTTTTAAGTTTATAATAATTAATTTTGAGTTATTTCTATTTATTTGAACATTATTAAATTTGAAAATTTTTTTAATAACTTTAATAATTAACTTTATTTGTTTTTGTTATTCAAATTGTATTATTTAAAAATGCAACCATAATCTACTTTTAATTTTTTTAACTAATCTTTTTGTGACTAAGATTTTTATTCAATATTATAAGATATAGAAACTTATAACCAAAACCTCAAAAAGAAACATCTTTACATTAAAAAATATAACTAATCATATATACATTTTTGGTATCTAATTTAAGTAATTTGCCTATATGAGTTCTACACTAACTACTATATTTGCAACCAAACTAAAAGTATCACCTATTTTAACTCTCTGTACTGCAATTCTTACTGTGTCACTAAAACATTTCCAATATATATGTCAGTCAATAAATCCTAGATGCTTACTTATACCCTTAGAACATCCATCTTGTTTCATACGGATCCTTAAGGCATTGGTACTAGAGCCTTCCATGTCCTACACACAGCTAACCTAGTTTTATAATAACAAGGCAGGTGATGTGCTAAGATTCATCCTTCAAAGGTTGAAGAAGCCATGAAATATCATAACATAAAAACATACAAAGGAAAAAAAAGATCTTTTGAACGCGTTACAAGTGTTGCAATTCTTCAAAAAGAGAAGGCGTTCATCGATGAGAAAAAAATTGAAGATAAATCTTTTTTTAAAAAAAACCTTAATTTAAATTTCAAGAATTTAATTAGTATAATCTAATGTCTTTATTAAATATAAAAGTTAAATAGATAAGATATAGCTGTAACGTAACGTATTAATAATTTATAGAGTATCTAACACCTAACGTATAGTATTCATCTAAATAATTCAAACTTTATTTTGACTCTCCCCAAATAAATCTTTTAAAAATTCAACCTCACGTTTTAAAACGCGTTCTTGTGTAATAGCTCTATTCAAAATTTCATCAAGTTTAATCCTGTTTTCAGAAGTTAATTGAGAATAATCGATTGCTTGACCAACTTGTATCATTTGTTCAAGAATAGTATTTAGTTGATTGGGGAGCCATGTTACGATTGGTGAACCTCTATAAACATAATAACCGTATTAGACATTGAATTAAATGACTTTTTTTTTTTGGTTGATAATAAAAGAATTGGGAGGTTACCCTGTAGCGACAGGATGTACAGTATTTTTAATAACATATTCTTTGGTGAAATTCCAATGTCGATTACGAAATGCACGAATTTGGTCCATATTTGCCAAATATAGTGCTACAACAATGAAAAATTTAGTTCATAATAATATAATGATAATTTTTATTTGGATAAATTACAATACGTATCGATATTTACTTGTACTATTTGCATCCTAAAATGTATATAAATTGGCATCAAAACAATCAAACAATCAAACAATCAAACAATCGAATCTTCAATAAGCCAATTATATAGATAAATACCTGAATGGCATATTCTCTAACATTAACTTCTTCGGCACGATGTTGAACATAATTTAAAAACTCTTTATGGTTTGTAGGACGATATTTTCGAAAATCTTTTAGAACTTCGGTTAAAGGATTATTAGGCATTTTTGCTGTTAGTTGTAATAAATTATCCATGCATGGAATCATAGAATCATTTGCACCAGATTCTCCTATTTATATGAAATAATAAATAAATATATATATAATTTTATTAATCTAGTATTTATTTTGCATAATAGATATATATATTTATCACTGGTAAAAAAAATTATATTTTAACTAAATAATACCCAATAATATATAGTACAAATATTAACTTATTTACTATTTACTAGGTAATACTGTAGATGTATTTAAGCATATTAACTAAAAATATGTTAAAATACATATATTACCTAGTAAATATGCAGTAAATAAGTTAATATTTGTACTATATATTTCTGGTTATTATTTAGTTAAAATATAATTTTTTAACCAGTGTATCCTACCTCGATAAAATAATGGTGCATCGCTTACACCTTCATAAATAACACCTGCAAAGAATTCGAGACGAATACATTATTTATATGACATACTTATTCACTAAACATTCAAAATTCAAGGAGGTTTTTTCTTTCCTACCATTTGGGAACATTGGTTGATTTTTGGAACCCATTATAAAAGTGCGAAATTTTAAATAATCGTCTGGATTTGATCTTTTCCACATGGTTTCCATTTCTTGATTAATTGAAAACATAGTCTCATTTAAATTTTTAAGAGCATTATTGGATTTAAAACGATCCTTTTTAAAGAATCATAAAGTTAATAGGTATCTATACATTTATACTGTATTTAAAAAGTAATACCTACTTGTTGTTCTACTGAATTGAGCGTTTCCATTGTCCATCGAACCAAATTTCCACTATAAGCAACCATTGATACGTGAACAAGGATAAAACCATGCTCGGAAGGTGTACCAGCGAAGGCGCGAACAAGGTTCAAATTAGGATAAGTGATGGGTAAAGATGGATCCACGCGCTGATAATTGTATAAACTTTATCAAAAGAACAAACCCATTTCAGGGAATAAATATATTGTACGAAATACAACTTCGATACGTAAAGAAAATATTCTTATGAATGACCAATTAAGTCTGACATTAAAGACTGGTTTAAACATAAATTTTCAAGTGTGTTATAACGACAATATGTCTGCACCTATATTGGCCATTACATTTTATTTATATACGTGCGGTGCAAGAAGCCTTATTGCTCTTTTCGAATTAGCGTAATAATAGAATTATAGCCCCGGTAGTTATTAGGAATGCTGCATACATACTATTCTTGATTACAGAATTTAATAATTACTAATTCGAAGGGAGCTATAACAGTTGGTAACCTTGTATTACCAGTAGAGTTTGAGTTGAAAAATAATAACTAGCGTTAAAGATTTCTAACACCATACTGATACTAAAAAAGTAATTGCATATCGATACGTATCGGTATGTGCATCAGAATTATACGTATGACATCATAGCTATATCTTATTTAGAAACGTTAACATAATAATAACTTTGTTTTTGCCATTCGTGAGAAGTTATTATTTTATTAACTTTCCTAAGCATGATAGTATTAGGGATTAAATTTGATGGTGATAGTGTCCTATAACACTAATAAACCATCTATATATCTTTTCTTTATATTCTTTAATGTACCTGTATGAAAGAGCATATTCCATGAACGGATAAGCATGAAGTTTTTTTGAAACGTTATTCAATGGTATTGCGATATTTTTTGGTAATAGTTGGCGACCTAATCCATAGTCTTTTTTCTCTTTGAACATGATATCGCATGGTTCAAGCAAATAGGCGGAAGACAAGAATGTGTAATCTCGAAATAACGCTATAAAATAATAAATGAAAATATATAATTAGGAAATCGAATATTGTATTGAGTTTTCTTATTCAAAAATTGATTTACCAGATAAAAGTCTTTGATCCGTAATAGTATTAACATCATATAATTGGCAAATCTTTAACAGCTTCACCTAACTTGCCTCTTGCTAACAAACCTTGTTCACCATTTTTTAGACGAATTGGCATCTTTTGTAAAAGATGTTCAAGAGCATAAAATTTGTCAGGTAGACGAACTAAGGGGTCCTAATTAATATAATAAAATATAATATATGTGTACATAAAAATATAACAATGAATATATTTCCTTTAATCAATACCTGTCTCGGTAAAAATCCATTCTTATAACCAACCATAAAGGATGGCAAACTAGAATCATGTTCCATAGAATCTTGTAGAACATCAAAAAAATTGGATTGGGCATTAAGACGTGTCGTAGAAGGACCAGCAGAAGAATTCTTTCTTGTGGTCACCAGAAAAGGAGCGCGACAAGAAGTAAAAATGGATACGCTAGGAACAGGAAGACGAGAAGTTTTACAAACGATTCGTTTGATTGATGACAACATGATTTTAATTGTAAAATATTTTTTGAAGGAATGAGAAAAGCCGAAGCATGTAGACTTCAAACTTCATTTATTTATTTAATTTATATTGGTAAATCATTAATTAAAAAATTGATTTTCTTTCAAAATATTAATCTTTAACCCAATTCGGAACATCTTCGTAAAGTATATCGATATTTTAACAACAATTATAATTCGGTCAATACCTGCGTACTTTTAACCTAACTTGGATTCCCACTATGATTTTAATGCAAACGACATATCCATTTCATCAGATATGTCGAACTTTGATATACAGATAAAAATAACGGAACTTCTTAAAACGCGTTTTAGTGGCGCCGGCATATAGTCATGTTTTTCAGTCACATTGCGGATTGTCCAAAATTCAATATAATAAAATGTTGATCACGAGTTAGCGTTTTCTCACGACTCCGTGACATTTGTTAATACAAACAAATTGAAAAGGAATTTAATCATCAAAATTAAATGATTAACACAATAAGACTAATTCAATTGTTCTCGCATAAAGAAACAAAATAAAACATGAAAAAATATCGGTATTTGCATTTTATCAGGTGAATGTAAATGTATCCCTTACACAATATAATTTGATAGCTTAATCACAGATTAATCATGGCAAATTTGCCTGCAAGACGGTTTAAGGGATAAGCTTTTAGTATGATGTAATAAGTTAGTACAGTACGTATTGTTATTGATTGTGTCCATTTATAGTTAATTATCTGTATTTCTGTACTTTGATGTCATAACTTCTTGGTAGGTATTTATATTCTTTTTTCTCATTCTTTAAATTTTATAAAATGAAAAATCAAAAATTTAAGGTTTGGGTAGAGCGTTTTATGCTTTAGAATACTTTAAGATGACAATGTTAAATTGTCGTTTGCGTAATGTCGGGTAAATGGTTTGTCAGAGAAATGGCTGTCGGGAGATGAGAGGCTACTTATATGTCAAGATAGTCATAACGTAATATGTATATAATAAATTGGTAAGTAATAAGGTCATAACTATATTAGCCAATATGCCATAACAAGTCATAGCGATAGGTTTAATTAAAATGATATTTCACGTAATCTAATTGGTTAAATGGATAATTTCTATATGTCAATTGTTTATCTTATGATCCAACGATTTTGGAATACATAATTTCTTTTCATTACGGCGTGTTAGCGAAATTAAGCACACCAAATCCAATCATCTGGTCCCCAAATTATATATTAATCAATCAATGTTAAGGTTTTCAGACCTCTGATCTGTACCGATAACGAGTCTAACCCATTTTCTCCACAAGCTAACCCGCCTTCCCACCCCGACGCATCTCATCAGACATAGGAATTTATTAAAATGACGCATCATAACTTGGGGAATGTTGATTATCTCAGTCGAAATCTATACTTACATATTAGTGGTCAAATTTTGAATCCCGTCTTCGACGTTCGTCACACAGAATCACTGGCCGCTTACAACTATTACCATAAACTTAAAAATTGTGGATAACCGAATCGATAGTTTCTAGCTTCGATTCGGCCATTGGCAATGTTTTTCAGTTGTCCAGAATTTATAATAGCTGTAACCGGAGAAATTTCAGTACCGATTCGATATGAGCGGCACTAAAGTTTCGATTTTACAGCTATTTTAATTACAGCTGTTTTCATTAATTTTGAGGCATCTGATAAAAAAATTGACCGAATGATTATTTGTCGATCGATAAGTTTTTGATTAGTAATATAACGATAATTATATATATCGCAATTGTATTATGAATGATACTCCAATATCAACGCATCCAAAATTAAGTTTTCGCTTGCTTGCATGGCCAGTATAAGTATGCTTGGTGTGTTTGTCTGTACAAAAATTTATAAAATTTATGCCGAATGTTTTTCTTGTCAACCAGCAGAACTTGACAAAACAAGCTTTCAAAATAAGTACATTACACAGTAGATGGTAATAAAAAAAAGTTGAACATGAACAGTAATTGAAAGAATTGATTGTTTAAAAAAAAAAGATATAACAAACTTATTTCCAAACAACCAATATTGAAGTAATATTTGTCGAAACTATGTTAAAAATTATAATCAATTGAACATATATCCTTTATGGTTAAATTTTTTTCGTATTAAAAATGTGAAGAATGTCTAGAAAGCAATGCGATAATTTAGTAATAATGTGTCACTAGACATCGTAACTAGACTAACTCACATAACTAGATTAATTCTACCAATTCAACATCTCTTCCTTGGAAAACTTTTTCCATTCTTTCATCATTCCAATTATCTTCTTTAGCGATTTCTTTTACAACTGCCACCATCCTTTCCAATTCCTGTTCCAATTGTTTATTCTTATTAATTAAATTTTCTTCTTTTCGTTCATCATACGTGCCTACTCCGACGACAACGGTGCCAACCACCTTAATCAATCTCCAAAATCGAAATATTATCAATAATCCTACAACTTCTCGTTGTTTTCCATGTAATAATATTTCTAAAATAAATGTTGCGAACACTAAAATAGCGTCAAATATATGGAGAAGCCAATGTGGGCCTTTTGTGAAATACGCCAAACCAAATACGATAAAGTTTAATATTATTTCGAGTAAGAAAACTGCGTTTATGGCAAATGCAATAATTGTTAATGTTTCAATTATCCAATGTTGTTTTTGTTCATATTCAGGCCAAAGAAAAGATATAATTATCATCGTCATGAAGCATAAAAAATCCATTGCCACGAAAAACAAGATTATCCAATGAGTTTTCTGTGATTTAAGGTGAATTTTTAAACGGTTAATAAGTGATTTATCCATTGTTGAAGTTAATTCATTATCCATCTTTATATTCTAGGTTTGTCTTTAAAAGAAAATAATGTGTCAGCTTATACTAAAATTAGTTGTTGATCTTCATTTAAATCCATAATCCAATAGATACCTACTAAAACTAACTTGTTTTTTTTTTTTACTAAACCTTCAAAACAAAAGAATTCACACGTTAAAATTTATATTTTATACGTATTAGAATTCAACATCAGCTATCACAATTAACATCGAAAGTTTAATTAATTCTACTATATATTTTAAATTATGAAGCAATTCTAAATGCATATCTTAAATCCGAGAATTGAGGATTAAACGTTAAAGTTCCGAAAATTCTTCAAATAAATCCTTATCATACGTACGGGTGGGCTTTTACACGCAATTATTTTAATTACTTGGTGGCATTGTTAATGTTAAGCTAAGCCTACGATTTTTACAGTGCATTCCATCAAATTCCGGGTCGGTATCTTAGTCGGTCAGGCCAACCGAGTAGAATTTTGATCAGAATTTTGATGGTTTAGCTCTAAGCCCTTTTGATTAAACTTGCTTGATGCAAATTTAGATTTAATATAATTATGCAAAAATTTTTTTTTAAAATATTGATATTTGTATTTTGATATATAATTTTATTGCAAATTGGTATGCTATATATAAATTATAAACGACGTACATATATAAATAAGAATAATCATTATACGTATAATTTATATTCCCATTACAGGATTGTGAATAAACTACGTACGTACAAATTTAGATCAAAAAATTTATAATGCATAATATCGAAGCGCATTTGTCTCGAATCATGTGTTATCCGATCGAATATGTGATAGGCCCGATTACGGTCATATGTTAGATCGATTGTCGATTGATCGAACGAAAGTATGAGTAATTAGTAATGCAAGAGTATGATCAATACTAGAGATGTGCCTCTCGCGCGAAATGCTGATGTCATAATAAATTATTTATATTATCTCGCGTGAGAACCAATTGAATGACATCAGCATTTCGCGCGAGAGGCACATCTCTAATCAATACGAGTAGTACTTTAGTAAGTATGAGGTAATTGAGTAATTATAAGGTAATTGGGTAATTATGAGGTAATTGGGTATTATGAGGTAATTGGATTGTTGTATCTTGGGAAAATAATGGAAAATAATTTTGTTTTTTCTGCGACTCCACCCTCCCAGCCCACAAGCATTACGATATTTTAGTGACTGGCCTGCCGGGACGGTAGTTAAGTGTTTGAATTGCGACGACAGTCACGATGAAAGGGTGTCCAGTCGGGACGACTGCTAATAATTGTATTTAAAAAAAAAAAAAGAATTATAATAGTCAGTCGATACTCGTGAAGGCTGCGTAGGTTGCTCGATAGTGGAAGAGACATACCTACATATTGTTCTTCATTGTAATAGGTACAGAGACAAACCAAATTGATATCAATAATTAGTAGGTAGAAAATTAATGAGATAGCAATAGTATAACAAATGCGGGTACGTATGATTATTGCGGGAGTTGACTGTGTCATAACATAACCTAATCTGGTTTGTTCTGGTGTACATCTTTCACAAATTATGTTTACATTTTGGATTTTTTTTTGATTATGTTTATATAATCTTTAGTGTAAAAGGTTTAAAATTTTTTAAAAAATAAATTAATATATATAATATATTGATATATTAATTAAAATATATTTATTATTTTAGATATTCATTATTATTTATTATAAAAAATTAAGATTTTTGTTTAAATTAGTAGTATTGCATATTCTTGAAAGATTTAAATTAAAAAAATTAAGTAATAATAAATTATTTAAGTAATAGTACATACTAAGACATGAAATATAAAATTATAACAATAAAATATTTTGATAATATTAACAATTTATTGTAAAAAAAGAGCATTGTAACATAGTGAAGTGGTTATGTTGTTAACCTTCAAGTGACAGATTTAGAGCTATCAACTTTTAAATAACAGGTTTAAAGTTCAAATCTTAGTATTGATGAAAATTTGAAATTTTTACTGTATTATAGTTAATTGTTTTTGTTATTGGTTAAAATCAGATACCTGTTATCTGTATTATACTAGCATAACTGGAAGATCATATAACATTTATGCAATAGTTGTATCTTGTATAAAGAAACACAAGCTGGTATCAGATAGTGTGAATTCTAATAAGTTCTTATAATGTGTAAATTACAGAAATCAGAAAGATGAAAGTTTACTTGAAAGATCCAAGTAGAAAGATAATTTAAACTTTTGAAAATATTATTATAAAGATTAAATTTATAAAATAAAATTAGAATTTGTTAAATCAGATGAAAACAGGTTGGTCTTTAGGAAAGAGTTGTTATAATTAGTCAGATTGTTAGAATCTGTTTTGAAGAAAAAAATTACATATTAGAACATGTAAACCAGAAGTATGATTGTATTTATCTTTTTAATTGATAATCTATCAATTATTTAAACAAAGATTATAGTATAACATGACACAGATCACTATATAATTTATTATAAAATAAAATACAACATGTATAGTTATCAGTAAAAGTAACACCTAATTTTGATCCTATGACTGATGCATAAATAAATACGTATTGCTTATTCCCTTATGGCAATTTGTAAGACAAATCTTATTTTTTTCTCTTTCTTTGACTTTCCATGAAGTATTTACAAAAAAAAAATCTAAGTATAATAAGCATGACTGGCATTTCAATAACAGACAAAGACAAAGAAGAAATCCTGGCTTATATTGAATATATGAGTGCCTAGCAAATTACACAGAAAATGAGACATGACCCTACCACAATCTGAAGGTTTTTTACCAAGTATTAGAGAATCAAGAATATATCAAATTTGCCAAAATCTAGAAAACCTCATGCTCTCAATGATTAAAAAAAAAATACTCTAGTGAAAGCAGTCTTGAAAAAAAGACACAAGCCTTTGCATGACCTGGTCAATGATTTAAAGCTTGAGTGCAATTTAAGAACTGCTTCTCAAGCTCTGCAAAGTTTTGATGTTTGGTCTTGTATAGCAGCAAAAAAGCCATTCTTTAAAGAACATAATATAAAAGAACAGTTTGAATAGTATTAACAAAATATATCAAAAAGCATCTATGATTGGTGACATGTAATTTTTTCTAACAAAACATCTGTTGAGCTTGGTAAACAATTATGCCAAATTAGGATATAGCATCTCTAAGGTGAAAGATACAAAAATAAGTGTTTAATTCTGAGTTTTAAAAGTAATAAGTAGTCAGTAATAGTGTGTGGTTGTTTTGTTGATAGAATCAAAGGTCTTCTTGTTTTTTTTAATAAGTATAAACAACCTAAAAAAAAAATTAATAAAAAAATATATATTAAACTTTTGGAGGATTATTTATTATTGTTTTATAAAAGGGTTAAAGCATCTCATTTGTTAGTAAATGCAAAAATAATGTTTCAATAAGACAATACATCAATACATAAAGTATTTGATTGGCTTGAAGACAAAAAAATCTCTATATTGAACTGGCCTGCAAGATTTCCCAACCTTAATCTGATCAAAAATATTTGAAAAGTATTAAAAAATAATATTCAGAATCAGAATAACTTTCTAAAAGAAATAGATGATCTTAAAATCACCTTAAAAAAAGAATGATTAAAATTAGATACATCAGATTTTTTGAAGTCTGTAGACTCAGTTTCAAAAAGAATCAAAGTGATATTAGAAGGAAAGAAGGATATTGCAAATATTGATTAGCTAGAAAAAAATATATATATATAATATATTGTAAAAATGAAAAAAATCATGTATTTGATTTTAATTTTGTTTAATAAAAAAATCCGACATTATTTTTGCCAATAACTGTACTTATTTAAAACTTTTTTTAACAGTTTAAGTCAATTAATTGAAAATTATAGAGATCACTAAGGCACATCTAATAGCAATTAGATTATCCAAATTGGTTTAGTAAATGCTAAGATATTATTAAAAAATATTTGGTCAACTATATAAATTCTATATAAACAGACTATTGTTTATATAAAATTTATATAGAATTTTACATAGTTAATCAAGCATTTTTTGATAATATTTTAACATCTACTAGACTAATTTGGATAATTTAACTACTATTAGATGCATCTCAGTAAGCTTTATAACTTTCAATTAATCAACTTGGACTATTAACTTATTACCAAAAAATGTTTTTGAAAGGTGCAAATTGCATTTCATTTTATAATAAATTACATAATAATCTGCATTATATTACACTATGATCTTTGTTCAGATGACTGATAGATTATCAATTAAGTTATCTAGACTAAAAGCTTGATGAAACTTAAATTGAATATTAAAGTAGTAGAAATATGTTGTAAAATAAGTATTGAGATTAGAATGAATTCTATAAGATTATAATAGTTTAATGATACATTCTAACTATAAGTATTGATCTTGATTATAATATTACTAGATTAGTTATAAGAATTGAATACAAAAGATTTAGAAAGGTTTAGTATAAAGTCAAAAGTTTCTTTTTTATATAAGTAAACTAATTTAAAAACTTAATAATTATAACATATTTATACTAGTATTGATTAAACATCTTGGTAGATATAAATAGGTAGGTAAATATAGAAACTAAAATATTTAAATAAAAAACTTTTAATAAGAGAGCAATTTTCTCACTAATTCTCGATTTCAAAACAAAAAAAAACAAAATACAAAAATAACAGAAAAACAAGTTAGTAAATACCTTTTAGACAACTAACAAAAAAGTTGTATTAGAAGAAAATACATATAATATAATAGAAGTTAGAAAACAAAAAAAGATAAATTAAGATATTAACGAAAAACAGCAATATTTTTGGTAAGAAAAGTAAAAATTTTTGTGAAATTGGCATTATTCTAAAAAAATAGAAAACAAAATATGTAATAATTATAGCAATAACAAACAACAACAAACAAACAAGACTTATAGCTAATTAGGAAATAGCAAGCATCATTATAAAATTAGTAATATAATACTAATAATATACTAACAAATATTACAAAACTTAATTCTAGATACTGATTAGTCAAAAAAAAAAATCTTAATCTAATCTTTAGAATATAAACCAATAAATAAAAATTGCAATGCAAATATAATATCTTATATTAGAAGAATAGAGAATAGAAATAAAAGACATGTAGACTATAAAATTCTAAACCAAGTTTTTAAAACTTTTACACAGAACCCAAATAATATAGAACATATTGCTAAAGAATTAGCAATATACAACTCAAAGCATATTACATTTCATGATATGTTAGTATATAGTCAAATATTAAAAACATTAAAAGTAGCAAAAACAGGCTGACTCAAAGAAAAGATAATTGATAAGTGAACAGAAAAGCTTAAGTTAATAAGCTTCAATTCAGACTCTTTTGAATACAATATAAACATAAACAAAAAACTAACACATCAAGAAGAAAGAAGAACAAATGATAAGCAAGAGCTAGGAATATTAGAAGAACAAATAAAAGGTCTTAGCATTATTATACTACATCACCAAACAAGTCAAACTGGCAATAAATCTGAAATGCTAAAAAGTAACATATTGCAAGAAATAGAAAAAAATAGTAAAGACACAAATATGGAATTAGAAGAACAAGAAGAAGAACCAGTTGATGAAGAAACCAGTACTGCATTTCTAGTATGTATGATTAAGCATAGTCGATGGTCTTCAAAAAACAGAATATACAACAACAAATCTTTTAAGACAAATATGCCAACATATGCTTTGCCAGGTGAATCCAAAAAAGAAAGAGTAAAGTATGTTCAGTAGATCCTAAGAAATAACTATTATATTAAAACAATCAAAGAAGTATTTAAAAATAGAAATAATTAAATAAAAGTAGATTTTGATTGTGAACATAGCAGAGATGTAGCAATAGACAGAGGTTAATATAAGAATTCTTAAATATAACACAGTAATTACTGTTTTTTAACAAATACTTTGTAAAAAACATTTTTGATTTCAATTCTATTTTTATAATAGTAATCAACTTAACATATTCTTGATTAGATTTTATATTAGTAGATTTTTGAAAATAAATTTATTTAATTTTAATAGGAAATTATATTTATTTTACAAGTATAACCAATTTTAACAAATTTTTAAAAATAATTAGTTGTTTTATTTTCATATTTTTTAATAATAAATTTATTTCAATAATAGGTATTAGTTTTAAAAATTTTATTAGAACTTTTTATACTAACAGATTTTTGATAAAAAATAAATAGTTTGTATATATTTTTTTATCTTTAAATTGATTATTTTATTTTATTTTTATCTTTTAATTTTTTTTAAGATGATTTTTTTTTTTTTTTTTGTTAAAGGCTATACTTGTAGCGATACTTTATTAACTTTATATTGGGTTAGCTATTACAACTATTTTTACAGAGATGAGAGTATAGCTAGTCATGTGTATAACTTTTGGTTGCCTATTTAAGCAGTCCACTCTAAGGTTCTACACTAGATGCCATACCTATAACCTACTAGAAGATTATTCATTTAAACCCTCTGATCATCCACCCTGTCATATTGGAATCCCCAACTAACCCTTCATATATACCTAATTGGTATACCATCTGAGCAGTATGGTACCTACCCTTTTTGTACTAGTTTCTAGGCCATTACATATTTCAGAGTACATCATCTGCTAGTAAGGTGCAAAAGGCCTCTTATTATTAACTATCTATCTACTTTTAGAACACTAATATGGGCTATTCTTGCAGAGTTCACTTAGACCCCAGTACTGACTTCACAGCATATCTCTAGTACTTTTAGTATACTCCTGCTTTGAATCCAGACTCCTAATCCAGATAGCTCAGAAGAACTATAATCTGTTCTTGGTATATTAAGGCTGGCCCAATATTCTTTTCCTCTGATCTGAAATCCAGTGGCCTGGTTGGTGGTACCCCTTACCCAAAGTTCTTGCCTATCTGAATCCTTCACATTGGTATTCATTTCCTAGGTTTAGCTTTTACAGTAGTATTATTAAAGATCTGTGTTACCTCTTTGCTTGAAATTTTCAAGTAGGACTGGCTTCCTAGTTCTACAGATTTACATAGCTCGAGGACTTATTTTAGGTTTGCACCACCTGGTACCAGTTTGCATTCCTCTGTGTAACAAATTACACAGATGCCCCAGACCTGCCAGGCATGCTAGTATGACTATAGTTACAGGTATTCTATCCCAACTGATCAACAGAATGCCATCACCATAATAATATCTATATATTATATAGATAATTATTCAAATTTCACTGTTGGTGGGTTTTAAACTCACAACCTACTACTTAGAAATATGACAACTTATTTACTTTACTAAGTTGTCATACTCTTAAGGTGACCTCTTTGGTTATTTGACTTTTATTAATCACTTATCAGTATTGTAATTCAATAAATTACTACAAAAGAATGTATAATTGACTATATATATAACTTTTTTATATTATCTATTTAAAAAGTCTGTCTGAAGGTTTCTTACCAATTGCTATACCTAACATCTCTGCTTGGATATTCTATTTTAAACTCTCTAAACCTGTAATTTGTATTAATTCACTGAGTCATACTCAGATGCCCAGATTATTGTCTCAATCTTAGGACTAATTTATTCTTAAAGTAAACCTTCTAGAGCCTTTTGTATATATTTTTATAGCTAACCTAGGTATTACTATAGCAGAACCAATACTTGTAATCAGGGCTTAACTATTAAACTGCTATGCTCTTGTAGAGTTTACTTAGACCTCAGCATCTACTTCATAATATAACTCTAGTACTTTAGTATACTTCTGCCTTTTTATCTATCTTTTTATCAAACTTCCAATCTAGATAGCCTATATAGAACTATAACTAGTCTATTAGTATATCAGGTTAGCCCAATATTCTTTTCTTCCAGTTTGTTTTGACAGTCTAGTTGGTGGTATTTCTGAGACTCCCAACTTGAAGGTTCTTGCCTGCTTAGCTACTATGACCAGATACTATGATCTTGGTATCTGTTTCCTTAAGCTAGCCTTTACAGTAAGGCCATCAAAGATCCAACTACTTCTCTATTTAGGTCTTCTCAAATGGACTTCTTGTTATACAATTTCAATAGATTTAAACAGCCACAAAAACTTATTTAGTATTTGCACTATCTGGTTTGTTAGTTTGCATTTCTTTGTATAATGTCATACTTACACAGATGCTTTATGATCTGTCAGTCATGCTGGTACAACTGCTATTATAGATATCCTAATCCAATCATTAGTAACAGTTGCTATAATATAAATATTATATAGATGATTATCCAAATTTTTACTGTTAGTGGAATTTGAACACCCAACCTACCACTTGAAGGGTTGACAACCTGACCACTTCACTAGGTCTCTACACCTCTTGATCATTTTATATAAAATAATAAAAAATAAATTAATATTAATATTTCAAAAATATGACTATAAATAATAATATTATATAAAGAGTATAGTGAAATAATAAAATAGTTATGTTGTCAGAACACTCTTTTTAATGATTATTTAAACCAAACTTTTCAAAAAGCTGAACTATAGAAAAATAATATAGTTAATATATTAAACTTTATAA
>CAJVQA010005590.1:0-15950 GCA_910591915.1 Cetraspora pellucida | reverse complement strand
TGTCGGATTTTCCCTTTTCTGGGTGCTGCATGACCTTTGTGGCTATGTCACACGACTTATTTATCATTGTAGTAATCTGTCCGAAAGCGGAAAGCTCCTTTTAAAGATCATTTCCAATTGTGGTCCTGGCACAGCTTTTATCTCCCAGTTGGACTCGAACCAGCAACCTTGCGATTATGACCTCCGGAGTGCTAACTACTGCGCTATCAACCCAGAGGTTGCACTGTTCTTTTTCAAATCTCAGCTAATAATAAAAGTGAGCAATATAGCATACCTTCTACAAAACAAGCAATGATGTTATTACAAGTAAACCAACAAAACAACAATGCAACACAGACTAGCAACAACAATAATACAATAAACATTATAGAATAAAGTAATTGTTATACATAATACACAAGCTTATATAGCTATAAAAGAAAATCAAACAACTTTGCTACAAAATCAGACACCAAATATAGAAACAAGTGATCAATACAACACAAAATCTACACCTACTAAGATGCAAAACTTTTATAAAACAATAGCAAATAGCAACCAAGCTATTAAATTAGAACAAAACAACTAAATATATACAAAAATAGAACAAACAAACAACTTTATAATGCTAAATACAAATAACAAACTTACATATAGTTAAATAGTTTAAAAAGATACAAGTATAAGTAATATAACAAAAATAGAAACTAACTATACAGAAACATGGACATAACAAATCAATAACAATCTAAAGGCCAAAGTTACTATACTATTTAACTACAAAAAATAGAAATTTGATAGAATAATTGAAGCATATAAATTTAAAAAAAATGCAAGCATTTATTATATATAAATTACAAACAAAGCCAACTAAAAGACTAATTTTTCTTACAACTGAAGCAAAATTCAGGTATACTGATTTAACCTTTTTTACAACCTTTATATATACTAAATAATTTATGCAACTACACTAAACTAAATACAATCAAATGTTTATAAATATACTAAAAAACTACAAAACTACAAATTAATAACTATTATTAAAGAGATATCCAAAATCTAATCTACTTGAGAATGTGATAACTTAGTAAAGTAGTCAGGTTGTTAACTCTCAAGTAGCAGATCTAAAGTTTAAATTCTATAGATGATAAATTTTAAAATTTATATCTGTATTATAGTAACTGTCTTTGTCAATCAATTGGATTGGCATATTTGTAATCTTTAGTTGCATTATCTAGAATAGAAACTTAAAAAATCTATGTGAAGTTTAATGTTACATCTATATAGTATTTGATTAAATAATAAAGTTAAAAAATTATGATTAATTAAAAAAATATCATAGTAAGATAGGTTTTTAAAATTAAATAAAGCATTGGAATTCAAGAAGATTTAAGATGTTTTTATAAGTTTATTTATTATTTTAAACTTAGCTTACATAGCTGCAATAAATACTATAGTTTTTCTGATATGTTGGGCCTGATTGCTTTAATCTAGTTTTTTGTATAAATAGACTTTACTATCTATTTACTTATATTATTCTTTTTTAAAAATAATTTACTATTTGTAAAATACTTTATTATTTTAGAAGTAGTAGTTGCTAAAAGTTTTATATTTAAAAACTGATTATTAAATTTGTATAGCTTAATTTAAAAATATTTTTAATAAAAAAGCTAAACTATTTTAAAAAATAAAAATTATTGTTAATTTATATTTTAAATAATATTATTTAATTAAATAAAACTAATTAACTAGATTTTTAGGATTAATAATATAATAATTATACTTTAAAGTAATTTAAATTTTAGTAATAGCAATTGTAAAGATATTTTCTACAAATAAAAAACTGCAATACTGTAAAATCAAGAATTCAAGATATCTAAGAGCAAACTTTTAAATATAACAAGTAACCTGTAGTTAAGAAGTTATATGATGAAGAATATAAGTTAAAGCCTGATTTAAAATAATTAAAATCATAAAATATAATGTAAAACTGAATGTTTAATATTTATAAATATTATATAGACTTATAGTATATAGCTGGTTATGATAAAACTAATAAAACCTTTTGATCTTAACAAAAGTTAATAAAACTGATTGCTTTTGGAAAGTTTAAAAATATAGATCAGAGAAGATCAAGGTTTAATGATTTTAAATATTAAAAATATTATTTAAAAAAATATATACAAATGTATAAAGTCTTAATAAGACTATTAAAAAAAGAAAAAAACTCAAGAGATGTAATAATCTAATAAAGTGATCAGGTTATCAACTCTTTAAGTAATAAGTTAGATATTTAAATTCTATTAATAGCAAAAAAATTTAAATAATTACCTATATAATACTTATATTATAACAACTATTACTAATAATTAGATTAAGATACTTATAATAATGGTTACACAAACATAAATAGTAGATTATAGAGCATCTGTATAAATATAACATTGCATAGAGAAATGCAAACTAACAATTAGATAGTATAAACATTAGATAAGTTATTGTGTCTATATAAATTAGTTAAAATTAGATAATAAGAAGTTTATTTAGAAAGATCTAAGTAGAGAAGTAGTCAGATCTTTAATGACTCTACTGTAAAAACTACTTTTATAAAACAGATACTAATGTCATAATACTCAGACAAGCAAGAATTTTCAGATTAGGAATTTTAAAAGTATTACTAATCAGGCTGTCAAAATGAACTAAAAAAAAAGAATATTAGACTAATTCAATATACTGATAAACTGATTGTAATTCTATATAGACTATTTGAATTAGAAGTCTGATAAAAAAGCAAAAGTATACTAAAGTATTTTGGATATACTATAAAGCAGATGCTAAAGTCTGTATAAATTCTAAAAGAACACAAAAGTTTAATAGTTAAGTCCTAATTGCAAATGTTGATTTTGTCATAATGATATCAGGTTAGCTGTAAAAATAAGTACAGAAAATTCTAAGAAATTTATCAAGAATAAAATAATTCTAAAATTAAAATAATGATCTGAATATTTGGATATGATTCAGTAATATTAACACAGATTGCAGATTCAAAGGATTTAAAATAAAACATCTAAGCAGGTATATTAAATACAGCAATTAGTAGGAAACATTTAGATGAATTTTTTAAATAGGTAATATAGAAAAGTTATATATATAACCAATTGTATGCTTTTTTGTAGTAGTTTATAGAATTACATTACCAAAAAGTTGTTAATAAAAAATCAAAAGGCCAAAAAAGTCATCTTAATACTAACAAAAAAAAACCTCTAATTAACTTATAGAATTTTATTTTATTTTATTTTTTTTATTTAAACTAGACTTTTGAGGACTAGGGCTTTTTTATTTAGTATTATAGGACACGATAATTTATGGTCCAATTATCTCAGAGAAGTTATATTACATTAGAGAGTACATCTAAACACATATATACTTTTGGTGTCTAATTTAAGTAGTCTACTTATATATAGGTTCTACACTAACTGCCATATCTGCAACCCAACTACAGGTGTTGCCTATTTAAACTCTCTGTACTGCAATTCTTACTGTTATCACTAGAACATCTTCATTACACAATGTCAGTTGAAAAGTTCTAGATGCTTATCTATACCCTTAGGACCCCTGTCTTATTTTATGCAGATTATCCTTAAGACATTGTTACCAGAACCTTCTGTATTTCAAGTTACAGCTAAACCTAGTTTACAACCCTTGCAAAGTTCATATAACCCCAGTACCTTCTTTTTACAACCTCACTGTTACCTCATCTACCCTTGCAAGTCCTCCTATACTACCAATCCAGTTAGCCCTGCATGATGTGACTTCATGCTCGGATCAACCAGTGGCCAGGTTGGTGGACCCCCTACCTAGAGGTTCTTGCCTGTACAGGTCACCTGCCCTAGGTTTTCTTTAGCAGATCAAGATCTTCAACTTATAGAATTTTATATAATTAAAACAAAGCAAAAAAAAATAAAAAAAATTTATTAACTTAAAACCTTGTTACAAAAACTATATTTAATATTTAACAAAAGTTTTTAATATTAAATTTTATACATAAGAACTCTTACAGTAAAAGGTGACAATATGTCAAAAAAATTTTTTTTTAAAAATACAATTTCTTAAAGAATTAGAGTAATAGGCATATAATTTTTATAAAATTACAGAATCAAAATTTTTTGCACATTGCCACCTTTTGCTGTGGTCGTCCCCATATATTTAAACTTTTTTAATCTAACTCAAAACTAATTTTAATTTCTAATCTTAAATTATGTTATTTTTAACAAAAATTTTATAATATTACCTAGAATAAAAATTAAATATATATAATTAAGTTTTTTTATAATTATACTATTGATTTTGAGAATTTAGTATTTATAAAAAGCTTGTGCCTATATAAAAATTAAATTTTATAAATGTTATATACTGTAATTTGGTTTTAAAATTATATGATTATATAAGCAAATGTAATTATATCTAGAGAAGGTAACTATAAAGAGGTCTAACTGTATAGTCAATAACGAATATTATTTGATATATTATTAAAATTTAATATTATTTAAATATTGCTAACTTGTTTTTTGGTTATATATTATTTTTATTTTTTTTTAAAAAAAATAATCTAAATCATATTTGATATATTAAATAAAAGTATACAATACTTTAAAAACTTTATTTTAATTCTTAAACCTAACTTTAATTCTAATTTTAAGTTTAAAATTTAAAAGAATGATTTATAATAAAAGTAGAGCAAATTTAATTATAAAATTTTTTAAAATAAATTTTTATTAATTTTTGCTAAGGTTTCAAAAAATTCGATGCGCTTTTACTAACCCCTATACATTCATTTCAAATAACCCCATTTTTTTTACTAAACCGATAAAATTATATAAGATCTAAATAAAAGCTCGGTCAAATTTTAACTTGGGTTTTCGAATCTTGCAAATTTATTGACCAATTACAACACTGGCAGTATTTTACATAACCTTTTTTTATTAATTTATATTCGGAAATTAAACCGTAATAAAACGAAATATTTCATGCATTCCCTTTCTTTTTTTGATTTTTATTTGTTAATATTATTATTTCTAGATACCAACGAATTATACAAAATTTTTTTCAGTCAGTCTATCACAACCTATATCATCTCGTGTACCCCGTGTCTCATCACAAACCCTTGCCGGCATGGAATGACGGTGGATATGATGGCGAGGTTGACGGTGATATTCGATAATTAGAGTTATACCGATGTGTTTGTGAATGGTGATGATATTGTTCGTAATTTAATGGAGGCGCTAAATTCTGATAATAAGTCCCCGGCGTTGCTCCTGTTGCACGCCTATCTTCACCATCAACTACAACAGAAAATTGTGCGGTTTCATGTTCATGTTCCGGTAATAGATGTAGATGCGGGTATGGTTGTGGTAATCGTCTCTGATCTTTTTCTTTTGGGAGCCTCTTATGTTCACCTGGTGACGCGCCTACGTTGGCTGGAGATACAAGAGCAGCGGCTATTTGAATCTGAGGTGGAACTTGAATATTTCCAATTGTACTAGCACGAGGTCTTAGAGTACTTAAATTTTGTTTTGGTGCCAAAGTCGCCATTTTATTTGAAGTCTGTTGCATTTGTGGTCGTTGACCAGTTGCATTAACATTATGAGATGTTATTGTTACAGATGGCATTTCATGAATTACAACCGGATTTTTATGTGGCATTTTTGGAGATGAGTTAGGTGTTTTATATTGTGAATGTGACAACGGCGCCAAATGTGACGATGGTTGTGAATTTGTAGACGAAGGGACCGATTGTGTGGATGTATTGCTGGATTTATTAGACGATTTGAGCTGCATTGGCGGTGTAAATTTACCAGTAAATTTCTCACCCGTTATGAACGGATGTAATTTAGCTTGCTGTGGTGACCATCGTTCAATAGGATTGAGGTTCAATAATCCTTGCACAAAATCAATAAAGGCCAGCCGATTTTGCATTTCTGAAATATAAAGTTTCCTTTATTTGATTAGTTGTAAGTTCATAATAAAACATGTGACAGATCATTAATAATGTATTATCACCTTTATCAATGTCCTTTTGAGTTACACCTTTCCTCATTATCGGATAAGACTTTATAATTTCAGGTAACGTTGTAGCAGAAAAATATCTCTTGGAAGGTTGTTCTACACAATTATTATCCCTCATGTAATGCTCCATCGTTTTCAGACGATATTTCTTTTGACCATGTTCATTCGTATACCGTTCGAAATATTCATGAGCTGTTTTACCTACTTCGATCATATATGGTGGCGGAACGCCTAACATTTCGACGATCCGAGAGACTTGATTATATTCTGAGCTTCCCGGAAACAGAGGTAATCCGAGGAATAGTTCTACTGCAATGCATCCTAAGGACCACATGTCTATTGCAGATGAATATCTGATGACAATTGGTGAATAAATATTAATAAATTATGTAACGTACAACGAATGATTCATTAGAATAGTTTAAATGCATAATATACTCACGGAAGCCCTAATAATACTTCTGGGCTTCTATAAAATCGGGATTGAATATATGTATATACCGTTTGACGTTCATGACATGCAGAGCCAAAATCGATAACTTTGATTGTAGGTGACTCTAGGCTGCAAATAAAATTAATTCCAATAAAAAACACTTAGCATTTTAAAATAACGAAAAAACAGTATCATGCAAAAACCAGTATATTATAACGCACGAAGCTTTCACACACTTTTTCAACAATACATTTTCAGGCTTTAAATCGCAATGAATTATGCGAGCTTCATTCAGTACAGTAAGTGCATCTAATAATTGTGAGGTAAATACTCTAACAAGATTAGTGCTAAGTCCACGAAATTGATTCTGCTTTATCAATTCATACAAATTAACGGATAAAAGTTCGAACACCAAACAAAGATGACGACGATGAATAAATGTATCTAAAAGCCTTAAAATGTGATGTTGGTCTTGACTGTCCCACGTTTGATTTAACTTTAAAAATTAAAAGGAGCAATGAATAGATATTGGAAAAACATGTGAACTATTATGTTTATTTATACTTTACCAGCTCTAATATAGTAACTTCCATCATACTCTGATTAAAGTAAGCTGGTTTGTTTTTCACGACTTTGACTGCAACAATATCTTTTGTCTTCAAGTTCTGACACTTCACAACCTGACCGAACGTTCCTTGGCCAAGAACATCTAAAATGAGATATCTAGCGAACAACCTAATGTAAACAATTTGAACTTATTATAGAAAAAATCTAGCAGAATTTATTCACTTACTTCTGTCCCTCTTCACTTCCTAATACATCGTTTACATATAAAATATAATCACTGTCTTCGTTGTCAAATCCATCGTTTTTTACTCCTTTTGAGGGTTTTGTCAAAACGCGACGCGGATTATACGATAGTTCGTATCGGAAATTAGGATTTATATTATGATATGTTGATGTAAGGTATACGGTCAACGATTTAAGTGGCTGTGTTCGTTTTGAATAGTTACGAGCACAATTGTATAGGTTATCCCATGATCGTCTGATAAAAATAAGTATGACAGGAAGAAAGTTCCGCGAACTATTATAATATACCGCAGAGTAATAAAATCACACACATACACTGACAAATCCTTTCATGGAATCTGCTCTGCGATTCGTTTGCTGAGACCGTAGATCCGATTTAGACCGGACACGTTGAAAAACTGAAGCTCGAAGGTCAGGTGTTGTGCCATTTTCGTTACGCGTCGTGTGTGTTGAGATTTGTGATGATTTAATTGGAGAAGAAGTGGTAGAAGTTGATATATTTGGAAAATTGTTAGGAGACGAAGGCTTAGAATTAGAATATGTATTCTGGTATGTAATCTGTACTGGTGGGTTTGGTATCGGTGGTGGCTGTTGACCTGACTGATTTTGAGAAGGACGCCAATTGGCAGCTATTAGAGAAGAATGTGAGTGCTGTTTATGTGAATGATGTAACAAATGAGGCGATGGAACATGCTGCTGTGGTAAGGGTGGAAGTGGTAAATTCTGCGGTCCTGACAAGGATCGATGATGTTGCTGAATATTTTGGTTTTGAGATGAGGAAGTTACAGAATAATGTCCGGAAGAGGAATTTTGAATATAGTTTTCTGAACGCCTTCTACCACGACCCTCAGGGGCCTCCTTATGTTGAGACGGATTCGGCGCAGAAAGTGGTTGATGCTGTGGATTTAATTGTTGCTGTTGGTGTGAGGGAGATGACGTTGACATCAACGGAAGTGAAGTCATTTGCTTTTGTGAATAATCATCGCTTATAGTAATTCCAACATAATCAGTTCTCTCAGCATTATTATACTTGTGACCAGATGGTTGAGTATATACTGCATTTGGGTCGACACGTCTTCGATTATGCGAAGAACCATCCATTATTCTTGTGTAATTTCAATTAAATCGGATGTTAAAAATTATGTAATTGTTACCATATTTTAAAAAATGATAGATATATTGACACAAATACCAAATAAGATATCCCGAAGTGTTAAATTAATTTATTGAATAGCCTTGGCGTGATATTTAATGTTCAAGAAAACCTGTTCAATGTGAATTCGGTGTGTTACGTGTAAGTGTAAAGCGAAAATAATTACGTTTATACTTGTTCGATGACATTGACAATTATTACCAGTACTTTGACCGGAATATTCAACACCATTGAACGGGTATGATCACCATCATATGCGTTAAAATGTATACTTACTAAGAACAGATCAAAGGATTTTAAGATTGTTGTGATGAATTATGTACTATATTGTTTATTGTATATACTGTAGCGTACTACTCCCTTTTCAGTAAAATATTAATCATGGACGACTCTCTTTTAAAATTCTAGACTACCTATCATAAATGAAAGGTGTATGCACTTGAATTTTTTTTTTTTTTATTTGCAAAGATTCTCCACTATGCAAATATACCTGGTATTTTATGAGCTTTTTTTGTGACCCGGGTCTTTTTATTAATGCCGGTATTTATTACAGAATCTTGTTATTTCACCAGCATATAAAACGTGACAAATAAATGCTGGTAAAGAGTTATGCAATATCTTACTGACTATTTTTAGTGATTGTATTTAGGCCATACCATAATAGGTAATTTTTTTAAAAAAACGGCTTCCAACTTTGTGTGAAGTTTAATATCTAATTCGAATTACGAACACAAATTTTTTAAAGGCGGAACTAGTTAATAGCTTAGCCTTCACTTGTATATCCTCGTCAGAATTGCAGTTTTTTGATAAGCTCGGGTTACTTTTATAATTTTGGTCCGTTATTCGTTATTCAATCAACTTTTATTGTAGATTCGGTAATAATTCAGATTTAGCTTGTAAAGAGCTTTATTTGATTAAAGCGTATAGTCTGCCCGTCAAAGCCGGTATACATGGTACGTAGACGGATTTCGGTTTTGAGATTTGAAAAGCTAATAAATAACTACCTAATGGCATTGTCACGTGATGATAGGCAACAAGTTAGCCAATAATGAATTATAATTTGGTGTTACGTAACACGATCAAGAGATCCCCTAATACGATAAATAAATAAATAAAATTTTAACAATCATGCTTTAACGGCTTTACTCAACATGTCAAGAGTACTAAACAAAAAATGTTTAGTTTTAAAAAACCTTTAATTTAAAATTTAGATCTAGATTTTACACGCATTAAAACATATATACTAATACTATTCCTAATACGTATATATATATAATTTAGTGTTATTATTTTTAATAAAAAATTTTATAAATGCAATTGTATTTTTTTTGATTTGTAAATATATATATATTAGAATTAAAAAATAAAATAATATATATATTTTTAAATTTAACAGGTTTGTTTTTATTTATTAAGATTATCTAAAAATACAATTGATTTAATATAAATACATATATTTTTTAAGTTAATAAAAACTTATCTGATTTATTTGTTTAAATATAATTTTTTTTTTTAAGTTGATGTTTTTATTTAAGTTAATTTGAACATAGATGCCTTCAGAAGCATCTATATATAAAAGGTTACAACTAGTTACATTTGCATTTTTGATAGCTAATTTAAGTAGTTTGTCTATATATTATTATATAGGTTTTATACTAGATGTCATATTTGCAAGCTAATTACAGATTTTGTTTATTTAAACTCTTTGTATATGTAATTTAACTTGTATCATAATATTTTCAAAGTTATATTCATTCAAAGTATCTGATATAGTCAAAGCTTTTAGGATTAGTTTATTTTTAACAAAAAACTTATTAAAATCTTTTGTGTTTTATATACAGTTAATCTAGTTTTATACAATATGCTATAGTCAAACTAACATTTATAATCACAGATATTTCTATTTAATTATTACATTATACTATTTTATTTTTGTAAAGTTTACTAAAATCCTAATACTTATCCTTGCAATATCTAACTTTATTATGTTTTTTTTTACTTAGAACTAATAAAACTTCTCAAATTTTCAATTTTTTTTTTTTGTTAAAGTCTATACTTTGTGGCAATACTTCATTAACTTTTATTGAGTTAGTTATTACAACTATTTTTACAGAAATGAGAGTACAACTAGTCATATGTGCAACTTTTAGTTGCCTATTTAAGTAGTCTACTCTAAGGTTCTACACTAGATGTTATATCTATAATTTACTAGAAGATTATTTATTTAAATTCTTTAATTATTTGTCTTGTTATAATGTAATCCTAACTAATCTTTTATATATACCTAATAAATATACCATCTGAGCAGTATAGTACCTACCCTTTTTGTATTGGTTCTCAAGTTATTATACTTTTCAGTATATATTACTTGTCAATAAGATACAAGTAGCCTCTTATTGTTAACTATCTACTTATTTTTAGAATACTAATAAGAATTATTCTTATAAAGTTTACTTAGATCTTGGCACTGACTTTATAGCATATTTTTAGTACTTTTAATATACTTTTGCTTTAACTTTAAACTTTTAATCCAGATAGTCTAAAAGAACTGTAACCTGTTTTTGGTATATTAAGGTTAGTCTAATATTCTTTGCTTTTTGTTCAAAATCTGGCAGCCTAGTTGATAATACCTCTTACTCAAGGTTTTTGCTTATCTGATTTCTTTATATTGGTATTCATTTCCTAAGTCTAGCCTTTACAGTAATATTATTAAAGATTCATGTTACCTCTTTGTTTAGAATTTCTAAATAAGCTCTAGCTTCTTAGTTTTACAGATTTACATAGCTCAAGGACTTATTTTAGATTTGCACTATCTAGTACTAGTTTGTATTCCTCTATATAACATGTTATACAAATACCTCAGACTTATTAGTCATGCTGATATGACTATAGTTACAGATATCTTATCTCAACTAATTGACAGAATGTCATTATCATAATACTGTCTACATATTACATAGATAATTATTTAAATTTCATTGTTGATGAGTTTTAAACTCACAACCTATCACTTGGAGAAATGACAACTTATCTATTTCACTAAGTTGCTACATCCTTAAATTGTCAATTTAGTTAGTTTGGTATAATATATTTTAGTATTTTTTTCTTTTAATAAATCTGATAACTTAGTTAATACATATATTTTTCTTATATATTTTGTTATTTGGTTTATTTATTTATTTTTCTTAAAGGATATTTTAAAGCTTTCTATCAATTAAACAATACTGTTAAAAGTTTATTCTATTTTTTTATTTAGAAATTTTAAAATAGATTTTTATATTTTTAGTTTTTTAGTTTATTGTATTTAGTAATCTTATTATAAAATTGTATTGAAGTTTTATATAATACTAGTTTTTAATATTTCTCTATATAGAGAATGTGGCAACTTAGTAAAATAGATAAGTTATTAACCCTCTAAGTGATAGGTTGTGAGTTCAAAACCTACTAATAGTAAAAAAAATTAGATAATCACCTATGTAATATATATATAAATAGTATTATAATAACAGTATTCTGTTAATTAGTTAGAATAAAATACTTGTAACTATATTTGCACTAATATAACTAACAGGTTATAGAGCATCTGTGTAATGTTGAAGTTACATGAAGAAATGCAAACTAGTAATAGGTAGTGCAAACTCAAAATAAGTTCATATGATTATGTAAATTCATAAAACTAAAAAGCTGAGGTTTATTTGAAAAGATTCAAGTAAGAAGATAGCATAAATCTTTAATAATACTACTGTAAAAGCTAGATCTAGAAAACAGATACTAATATAAAAAAAATTGGGCAAACAAGAATTTCAGATAAAAAGTACTATCAATTAGATTATCAAAAGTTTTAAACTAAAAAAAAAAGTTTTTAAAAGACAAACTCTAAGATACTAAGAATAGATTATAGTCTTTTTGAACTATCTGAATTAAGTTTTGAGATCAGAAGCAGAGATATATTATAAGTACTAAGAATATGCTATGAAGTTAGTATTAGATATAGCAGCTAGTATAGAATCTGCTATGCAGACAGACTATTTAAAATAGACAACTAAAAGTTGTATATATAGCTAGTTATATATTCACCTTGTACAAGTTATATAATTATAATTTTTTTTTTTTTGTTAAAGTTCTGCCTTTGAAGATCAATTTTTTTATTCAAGTATTTTAAACACAGATGCCTCCAGAGGCTTCTATACATAGGAGGTTACAACTAGCTACATATGCACTTTTGGTGTCTAATTTAAGTAGTTCACTTATATATTACTATACAGGTTTTATACTAGATGCTATACCTGCAAACCAACTATAAGTCTTGTCTATTTAAACTTTTTGCATATGTAATCTGACTTGTGATTACAAGAACATCTTCTGGGCTATACCTATCCAAAGTACCTAATACTTTCAAGACCCTTAGAACTAGTTTATCCTTGATAAGAAACTTACTAGAACCTTCTGTGTTTCATACATAGCTGATTTAGTTTTATGCAATACACTATAGTTATCTAATATTTGCAATCATAAAGGTTATCTGTTTAACCACTATGTTATACTATTTCTATCCTTGTAAAGTTCATTAGAACCCCAATACCTATTATTGTGATGTCTTTTTCATTATTTCTTACTAACTGCTATTTAGAACTGACAGAACTTTTCTGACTTTCAATTCAGATAGCTCAGTATGGTATACTTATATATTCTTTTTTTCTGGCAATTCTGATGGTCTAGTTAGTCATATGCTTCTTTACACATCTTGATGTCTTGTTTATCCATCTATCTCTTTGGGAGTGTTTTATAGGCTTCTATCAGTCTGAGAATATTGTCAAAAGTTTATACTACCTCTTTATTCATGAATTTCCATGTAGGCTTCCAACTCTTCAGTTCCTTAGTTTACAGTATCTGATGGTCTTATTATAGGTTTGCACTAAAGTCTTATATGATACTGGTTATGAATATTCCTTTATATATGTGTAATATTACAATTTGTATAAATGCTCCAAGCTCCTATTCGAGATGATGTGACTTAAGGTTACAGATACACAAATCTGACTAATCATTAAGAGACAGTTTGCTGTAACAGATTAATTTTCAAATTTTATTATAGGTAAAATTTGAACCTTAGATCTGTTACTTGGAGGATAACAACCTGACCACTATACTAAAATCATTATTCTTCTTATATAATTATAATTAAAATACAATAAAAACAATAGTTACTAATAACTATAGTTTTAACAAAAGTAAAAAAAAAAAATAAATAAAAATATATATTTTTCTATATATATGTTGTACCTCAGATGAGAATCTGCCTGATTTAGAATTCGGCTATCCCGATTCAAAATCAGGGCAGCTGGATTTAAAATTCCTATACAGGGTACCCGAATAGAAAATCACTTAAATTCTATATCGATATATGTATTGTGAACCCTAAAATTTGTCTTACGTTATCACGGTTACCTGTGATTGATCATCACATGTAGAACCCATCGCCTACTCAAGTAATTGGTTACATGAAAAGTAAGATTTATCTTACTTTTCTTACTTTTATTACTTTCATTACATTTATTATATTTATTACTTCAGGTAGAATGATGGTATAGGGAGCATTCAGTTTTTAGATATTATAGTAGGGAAAGGAGTTTTAGGAATAAAATATTGTAAATAGATAATGTAGAGAAAATAATCCTCGAGTGTAAATAAAAGTTTTATTATAAATAAAGGGCCTTCTGCCTGAGCGGAAAAGAACAAGTATGGGCCATACTTCTAAATAAATACATTTGCGCATAATAAATTTAAGTATCGAGTCTATATTAAAAGTAAAACTATAACCCAACACAAACTGAAAACTATTGTTAAACTATCGTCATCAACTATCATTCGCCCCTTTGTAATCCATTAGAACTGCATTTTGTTCGTTCACTATAAGTTATATGACCAAGTCGTTAAATGAAGAGAAGGACTTCAACTCGATTCGATGATCATAACCCCAAGTTAAGGAAGTAGAAGAAAGAGAAGAGAAGGCAAGGGTTAATAGAAGAATAGGTTAAAGAAAGGACTTAGAAGGGAAGAATAGTACTTATCTACGGATAAACCATCCAGCCAAATCTAACACACCTATTTCGACTTAGCTGCTATAGGTTACACAAGAGTGGATTAGAGTAGAAACCGAATCGCCAAATTCCGAATTACAGTATATTGTTTGCATTTAGATTATTATTGTTTATTAACCATATAAGTTATATTTAACTGTTCTTACTACATATGTATTGTATGTATTTATACTTTTGTATCGAGTATTATTATAAGGCCAGACGTTGCCCAAAAATAGAGGCAAAATAATAATAATAATAAGAGCTGAACAGATTTTATACACTATTAAATTTAAACTTGGTGAACTAGATTATATTTCCTATTTACTGTTTCAGATTAACCAGTCAATGGTTGAATGATTCCAATTGCTAGCCAAAAATTGAGATACTTAAAAACAATTATGATTCTGAAAATTTAAGTTAATATTTAAAGTTAGAAGTTAGAAAATAAAATTTAAATTTAATAAAGAAAATTAAATCATTACTATCTTCTTTTAACAACTGGAGGCCCACAATTTTTTTTTTTTTAATTCAGAATCATTTTATGCTTAAAAAAGAAACTCATGCATAGTGAAAAGAAAAAATATTTTTTTCTGCACTATATGTATCAACGATATATTAATATATACAAATTGTTATATAGATTAAGCATGCCCTTTTCTTCTACAATTCCATTCATTATACACGATCTTAAGCCCTATGTTTGCACTTAGAATTTTTTAGATGACATCCACTCCTACATAAAGCATTTACCTTCCTATACAAATATCTCACTATAAGACAATCACCTCTACAATTGCATACCTTATTACTTGTAAGAGAAATGGATTGAAGCCTTGCAGCTTCAATAATACTGATAGTTGTATCAGTCGGTGGATTATCTAATTCAGGAAATTCTTTCAGTTCAAGTGGCAAAACTTCACTGGCCAGAAATGCATTCTTTAGAATGCCAAATCGACAGATAAGATTATACATGTTATTAGAAAGTACTGAAAATACTTTGCATGGAAGTGCACAGTGATCACCAGGTCCACGATCAATCTTAGTGATTTGAATTTTCACCAGATTACCAACTTTATAGATACATTCATGAATATTATATCTTGCGTGCATCTGGTTTTTCATCTTTGAACAATAGTCCATAAGATTTTTATTCGCTATTTGGTGATAAATATTATGTTGATACTTTGGATTATTCAATATGTCTTGAAGCGCCTGATAACGACATTTTTTACTAGGAATAAAGTTATATGAATTATTTGATTCATTTGTTTCCTATTTATATATAAATATATAGAATTAAATTACATGTATCCCTTAGATTGTAACACAGGCAAATTTGCCTGCATTAATTTTTTAAAATTAATTTTTATAATAAAATTTTAATAATTAATTTTAGCAATATACTTTCTAAGCAAAAAATATTTTT
>CAJVQA010005589.1:0-15952 GCA_910591915.1 Cetraspora pellucida | reverse complement strand
ATATATGTAACTATTTTAAATTATTAATAAAGATATAAGCAAGGCCTCACCTTAATACCAAAAAAAAAAAAAAAAAATTCATTTTCAATCCATGTTTAGTAAAATTTTTTTCCTAACTATTTTTAAAATTATATAAATTAATATAAAACATACAAACTCAAAAAAAAACAAATCTAAAAAAACTTATCCAAAATTGATTTATTAAAACTGAAAAATGCTAAGCTTATGATTATAAATATAGAATTAGAACAAATAGTAAAAAAATTTTTGGATTACAAATAAACTAAAATTTGTAGATCAGCGAATATGAAATAAAATTGGTACGTACAGTACATATGGATGCTGTTTTTTTTTAACGTTATTTTTTGAGGAATTTTCATATTCACAACGTTTATATAATCCTTCTGCTACTTTTTGCGTGATTTATAATTATTGATGCAAAGATATGCTGGTTTTATAACGTCAATTAGACGTATATCGATACATCAAAAAGTCATAACTGACTTTTGACTGCGCTACGTATAGTATTTGGGTATTTGGGATTGATTAGTGAAGTAATCAAAATTCAGCAAATCGACTCAACTTTGGGGTCAGAATAAGCCCAGAGCTAGGCTGGCATTAAGCGATATCGTCTGCAGAAGTTCGTCTGATTGGCTAATAAATTCAGTTTAATTTTACATTATTTATACAGTTTAGAGTACTTTCTAAAAAAACCATAATAAAAAAAACCATATAGAAGGTTTCGTTAGAGTTGTAGGACTCCATAGTCAAAAATAAGAACTAATTCTCGTTTAAAAAAATTAGCTTAGTAATAAGTTGACTTTATCGGATTTTGAGAAGTTATTACTATACTAACTTTTTTAAACGGACGAGAATTGGATTTTATTTTTGGCTATGTAGTCCCACAGCTCTAATGAAACCTTCTACGCTATTTTATTTTTATTTTTTTATGATTAGGTTTCGTCTAAAATGTATAAATAAGGTAAAATGAAATTGAATTTATTAGACAATCAGGCAAACGTCTGCCTATGAATGTGGGCTACCATTTTATTAGTAAAAGTTTGGAAATTTATCAATACTGACCTATTCTGACCCCGGATTTTGGACGATTTGCTGAATTTTGGTTGCTCCACTAATTTATCCTAGCATTTAACATGTGTCGTAACATTAACTCATTTAGTTTGAGCCATAACATTTGACGTATGCCGTATCATATTTGACTCGTGCCATAACTTTAAATGCCACAACATTATAATGAAAAATTAATAAATTGGTCGGCTGGGTAAAATTTTGAAAACTTATGAAAACCAAGATATTAAAAGTGCCAAGTTCAATTATCAGTGGTTATATTACGGTGATGTAATCATCAACCCGAACTTTGGGGCAATTCTCGGAAAATTTGTACTGCGTGTCGTTCCTCTTAATATTCCGTTGGGGGAATTCTCAAAAGAATTATACGTACATATGTTGTAAGTGGACACGGAATTATAATTTTAGGGTAGAATTTATATAACCTAAAAATTCCGTCTTATATATCATCATAGATAAGTGACAAAAAAGGAAATCATTAAAAGTACGTAAGAATACTGATACATCAATTTTCCATTTATTGTTTCTCTTTTAGTACGTAAAAATAATATTTCTGTTATATATTTCTAGAAGAAAATCTACATTAGCATTCTGTAATTTACACTCATCCATTTACTGAGTCCGCCATATGGTAATGGTAAAAATAACATTAATTACGGAATATTACTCCGTTGTAACGAGGATCCTCGACGAATGTACGTACGTACGTACGCACGCACATATTTTATAAGACAAAGTGGAAAATTAACTGAACAAAGAGTATAATATCTTGAATCTTCCCATTATCCCCAATCTAAATGAATATGTTAATTTATTTTCTTTATTTCAAAATAACTTGATCCATTGATGACGCATTTGTGGAATAAAGTATCCATATGGTTGACGTATTTGTGAAAATAAAGCATCACAAATGTAGTATCCTCGAAATTTTTCCAACATGTAAAAAGTATATAAACTCATACGCTGCAGGTTTAGCATAATAGTATGCAGTGCATACTCAATAAGATTGCATGCATATGCATGCACATTATGGCATACCGAGTTTTATTCAAATATACGTACACACGTATCTTGACTCTGGTGAAATAAATGCAAAACGCCTTGTAGCGAAATACATCTCTACGTATAAAGCGGTCCATCCGATTGACTTTTGAAACGCACGAATTCGTCAAGTCCTCCGAAGTTTTGAACTAAAATGTTCTATGAGTTAAAAGTTCTGAGTTAAAAAGTTCTATGAGTTAAAAAAGTGCGAAACGTATTAGCATTAAAAAGATACAGTATACGTAGAATAAAACTTGAAACAATTATGTTTTTTTTTTTTAAGATTATGGCTTCTTGCCGCAGAAGTCTTATGTTAACAAAATAAATTATATGAAAGAAAAATTCAAATATTTATTTACTTTAATATTTCTTAACCATTACTTTAGTTATATGTATTGACCAATACTGTTACTAGATCACAATAAACTTGATTTGTGATATTGTGTGAAGGGACGATTCAGGATAAGTACTTTGAATAGTTCATTTTATTGAACACGCAAATTTAATTTATATCAGTGTAAAGTCAATTTTCAAGTAATATTATTGAACTATGATCAGTCTTAATTGATATTAAATTGAATTGGGCGCTTTACAATAGCGACCAATAACGCCTTGTTCGTTAAAAGTTTGATGAATAATTAGTTATTTGATGTTTCGCATCAAACCATTATATATTATGGATTACCCTACTATTTGCCTTCGTTTCCAAATAACTTATGAGTTAATGTGATATTGATATTTAAGCTTAACTTTGATCGGAAATTGTGGTGAATCGTAAAATTATACTGAGCAGAGCATCTCTATTCAAGAGTACATAAAATAAAGAAGCCATACACTAACCCATATTCATTAACTGTATATGTTTATTCAATTGACTTGCGCAAAGGAAATTGTCATTTCTTGATCAAAGCTCATAAAAAAAAAAAAACACTAGAGAATAGATCTTGTTGATGAAAACCAATTTATAACGTTCTTGTCTATCCATAACTAGCATAAAGGAAAGAGTTAGTCATGTTTCAATCAAAATAAATTTGATTCTTAGTTGTACTGTATGTCAATAAGAAATCTCGTATTACTATTCAATTGAAGCTTCATTTTTTGATTGCCTCAAAAAGTCCTAGGATAAGATATAAACAGTATAAGTGAGCAATATCACGTGTGTATCATTTCCGAGGAAAAATCAGCGTGAATATACACTTTATAGATGTTTATTTCACATTGGTTCACCTCAGACTGATCAGGCACGTAAAAATAATAATATATGGGGGGTGCCAGCAGAAACCAAGCAAATTGTTTTTAGTGAGCTTTTTTAAAATTTTAATTAAAATATCTCAACAAAAATTTTTTATCAAGTTTGGTTTAATAATTGTTGAGATATTTTACTAGAAACAATTTGCTTGGTTTCTACTGCACCCCCATATATGAATTATCTTTAAAGAACTTTTATTTCAAGGAAAAGATCGATTTTTTTTCGTCAGCGATCTGGTATGAAATGTCAAGATGACTTATCAAATTAATACGTATTATTATAAATTTGGATAATTGTGACAAGTTGCATTAACCAACCCAGTTTCAAACTCCTTTATATATGACAGATTGATAATAATTATACCTTTAAAAGTTACATAAGCTTATATAGATTGTTTCGCTAGGAATGTTAAGTAGTTCAATAAGACCAAACCGCGGTCTAGTTTTGTTCCGAATTGCCATTTTTAATCGTTAATGAATAAATGTAAAAATAATAAAATAGAAAACAATTTAATCAAATAAAACAATTACATACAAACGAAAGCTTTAAAAGTAAAAACAGCTATTAAATTACAAAAGCGACTAATAATAAGTGCCAAGTATTTTTTTTTTTTTTTTTTTTAACTTAAAGGATACTTTGGCCACTTTCACTGTTAATTTTTTGTTTTGATTACTATCGCTATCGTTGTAGATAATTAACATAGCGTAAATATTATTGAATTACCAAAACACGATTCTTTTTAAGGTAAAACATTTTTGATCTCTTACACTTAATAAAAAAAATATATAAACTTTTTGATCCATTACCGTTGCATAAATATCTTAACGTTAACCCAAGTACTTGCGAAAAAAAAACGACTGGAATTAATAATTTTCATAGTAATACTTATAACAAATTAAAACAAATAATTCATGCACTTAAAACAATAGCAAATTACTGTAATAAGTTTTCGTAGTCGAAGACTCTTGTTTCATGAGCTGTTAAAAGAACTTAATGAACAATAAAGATTGCCATATCGACAACCTATATAGTAAGGTCAAAAAATAAGTAAATGATATTTTAAAAGCGATGATGAGAAAGATAGCAATTACAACAAACATTTGAATTGCTTGCAATAATAATAATTACTTATCTCAACGCTTCATTGGATCGATAACGATTGGAATAGGACAAATTTATTCCTAAATATAATATCAGAAATTATTAGTTAATTTCTATAAAATCGGAAAAATATATTATTGCCACAACACGGACAATGGACAAAAATAATAGACAATGAATCAAATATGATCACATGTGCTATACATTTACAACAATACTAAAGAAAGTTTGTTGCACTTCATATTCTAAATTTGATTGTTATGAAAAAAAATTAAATTGTCGACTGTCATTAAATGAAGAAGCTTATAATTGAAATGGAAAATAGACGGTTTCTTGTATCTGATCTAGATGTTCCAACAAGATGGAATTATAAATATTTAATAATTAGGAATAGCACATATATAATGACCAAGGTGCTTCGAAAATTTCGGAAAATGACAACTTTTAGATGAGAGGAAGAAATGTCGAAAATTTTACTAGGTTCGATGAAGATCCCGTGCTTCATTAATTCATTAAAACAATTAGACATATGCTCTTTCGTCAAGTCATTTGATAAATCTAAACTTAACGAGACAAGCTTGTACAAATCGAACAAAGACTAAAGTAGAATTTACTTAAATAAACGTCTGTGCTGTCAATATGTCACAAGCAAAGCTAATGACTCACACGCTGAAACTAACTTTTGTATTGTTTACTTATAATTTGGCTTTTGACCACGTTATTAAAACATAAATTGTTGTATAATTATGTTACTAATTTTATCGACGATTAACAATTTATCAAGATCAATAAAACATCTGATGAAAAAAAAAAAGAAAGTAAATTAGGTGCGCAAAATTAGCAGATGGTCTATTGGTGTATTCATTTTACCTAGATTTATTATTACATAATTACATTTACACTTTTTTCTAATGCACTTAACTCTTTGTTCTATTCTACTCTATCTTTTCTGCACTACAATGCACTAACTTTGCCCCTACATATAAAGTCGCTAGAAATTTGTGAAACTTAAAAAAATTGACCAGAACTAAAAAAAAAAAAAACGTAAGTCGAACAAAGTAATTTCCAAAAAAAAATAACCTTTACCCCAAAGAATACGAAAAAAGGAAATTAAGTAACAAAAGTTAAATTATAAAAATATGCTTTGTGGATCATGAGATTTTCAAGTGTTGAACAAAGAAAAATCGCGTGAGGTATATCTAACAACGGTTACGATACGAGTTCCAAAAGTACTTACCTGACTAAAGATGTAACCCAAATAACAATAATATTTCCCGCTATTTGAGTGACATTAACTTTGATGAAAAATTTGTCATCATACGACCTAATTTTTAAATATTGACAAAATCCCAAATCCCGATCAAAATGTGCCTATAGTGCTAATTGGTGATAACCCTAACAACATTTCTGGAAAGCCGAGTTAATTAAATTTAACTGTTTACTTGTTTACCTTAAACTACAAAGACAGTAATATTTTGGATAATATTTATAGAAAATACGACGTAAATCCGTTAGTTACATTTGTTAACTTTAGTTAAATTATTCCTAACAAGGCATTAATCCAATTTTAGGTTCTCCTTGAGTACCATATATTGAATATAAGCGTTTTACTGTTCCGTTTTTATATATTTCGTCGGATTTTAGGTGACGAGTAGATATTTTTAAAATATCATTGTTAAGCATTATAAATATAGCCCAACAGACTAGTTAAAGATTTTTTTTTTTTTGATAATTGATTTATCCATCCATTCATTTTCTGAAAAATATATTTTTTGATAATTGATTTATCCATTCTTTTCAAAAATAAAAATAAAAATAAAAATATCTTTAACAGTAATAGCATATATATACTTTTTATCTATATATTAAATTCGAAAATGTCAACTATATTAACATTACCTCACAAACTTGTGCTTGAAGTTTTTTCCCATCTACCAACTCGTGATCTATGCAGGTACATGGTCCTTTCTCGATATTTCGATCAAGGAATAAAAGAAATTATCGTAAAACGATTCCATAAGGTTTTCTCAAATCAAGATAAACGCCTATTGGTATATATTATTTTATTTCATTTTCACTATAATATATACTAATATATAATAATATATAGTATTAAATTATATTAAAATTAATCGTTATTTTTTTTTTTTTTAGGTATTCATTTCGCGACATGATATACTTAAATTGGAACAAACTCGTCATGCATTTGATTTTGCATTTGAAAATATAAATAATAAAACTCTTACTTCACTTTTCTCTGTTGATTCAACACAACCAAAAGGAACTATTGGTCCAAACAAATCAAAACTTGAAGGTTTAAAACTTTGTTATGGTGGTATCTGGCATCAAAGATTAATAAATGATTCTATAAGATATTTCGGACGAGGTACTGAAGAACAAGAAGCAAGAATTTATATATATGATACTAAAATGAATCAACCCTATAGCAAAGCATGTTTTGTTACAAGTGGTAGATTGATAATTCCTGTGAGTCAAGATATATATGAATCTATTAAAGGATGGTGGTCTGCTCCACTTTTACCTAAAAATAAAAAACATGCTCCAAAAGCCAAATTTACTGGGAGAAATAAAACAAATGAAAATTCTCATGGGAATTCGAATGTAACTGGAAAATTTAAAAGTATTTCCATAAAAGCAAATTTATTATTAGCTTCTTTAGAAGATCCGAAATTTGATAAATCTGATATTGGTGTTAAATATTTATTAATGGAGGGTGGTGAAGAGCATCTTAATCATAAAAAAAATTGCATTATTTGTTAAATTTTTTTTTATAGTATATCTATTATATCAGGTTGGACAATACGTGGCTTTTTGTTTAAAATATATAGATTCATAAAATTATTTTTATTATTTATTATTTTATAGGTTATTATTATATATTATAGTATATATATGTATTTATATCGCCATTTTTTTTTCTTTTTTTTTATATATATTTTGTAAAATATCTCTTATATAATATAAATTATTATCTTTCAGAAAATTCTTAAATTATTTCAAGTTCAAAAATAACACAATATCGTTTATCACGGAATGGGAATCGTGTCAATCTTACACGACTTACCACAACATTGATAATTTGACGCGAACGCGTATTAATAAATTGTTTGAATTTATAATTTATTTAATAACGTTAAAGATACAAAACATTTCCACACAATAGCATATAAAAGATAATTGGTATTATATAGTATATTTCAAAAGGTTTTTAACAAAATTTCGGGATCGCACATCAGCTTGTCTTGTAGGCTCTGGAATACGATAATGACAACATTTGACAACTAATTGAATTGCTGTGTCAAGACATATTTTATGACCAATTGATACATAGATTGGATTCGTAGTGTTTTCTAAACTTCGAACCGCCTTATCAAATGAAAAAGATAATCAATGAAATTAAAATCATAAATAAAAATTATCATAATTTACATATATAATATAGACATAGGCATACCGCGCCATATGTTGTGCCAGAAACACCACAAAGGAAATATGCATCACCACCTTTCTTCAACTTTTCTTTAACTGTCTTTTTCACATGTAACATGGTTAATTCATTTCCATCATCAATTTGCAAAAAGTTCTTACCAACCCCAATGGTAGGAACATCTGCTAGTACACCCAAATGACTAGCCAATCCAAATTTCCTTGGATGTAATAAACCATTACCATCAACGATTACAACTTGTGGAAATATATTAGGATTAGTTTGTCGAAGATTTTGAAGTAATTCTAGTAACGGTGTGACTTCTCGAAATGCCAAAAATCCAGCAATATATGGAAGTTTTAGTTTAACCATTTTATAATTTTCATAGATAACCTTTATTTTTTTATATTAAATGAGTATTACTAAAATATTTTTATCCAAAATTCTCAATAATTCAATAATTCGATCTTTATATGCATACTTTTAAACTTGGATATTCTAAGACAACCAACGAAGCTACTGCATCTTCATTATTATTTTCAATAAAACTTAAATCAACTCCACCTATATAATTTAATCCTTCAAATTCTATTCTTTGTTTATTATTTTTTTCAATAATTTTTTTTGAAAAACTTAAATCGTCAACTTCTATTAACCTTGATCTTAATTCTAATTGCTCTCTATTTTGTAATAAACCATATCAATTTTTTTTTTTTTTTTATAACAGTTAATTTTATTATAAAACTTTCTGATTAATTTTTTAAACTTGAAATCCCTCACCTTTTCCAAGCATCTTTTTGTGCAGTAGAAGGATTATTATCAAAACTCATTTTTTATCGAAAAAGTGAAAAAAAAAGAATATTTTGAAAATCATTTCAAATCTGTAAAGAAAATATGCACATGGAATTTTTTTTTAATTATATTGTGTACAGTACAACTAACACTAAGTCTATCGGAAAATATCTTCCGGTCAAATTTTTGTTTCAATACGTATACGTATATTTATAATTTCATTTTATAAATTTATTTATAAATTTAGAATTTTGAAAAAAATCTTAAATCTGCAGTGCAATGTATACAATATATATCGATATTTACACTACGTACATACAATGAAACATTTAATGTAGGTTTTTAATATTTATATTACGTATCGATATTATCATGACTATAATGAACTTCCAATTCCAACTTTCAATAATGATAACCGATAACGATAATTGAAAAAATAGTGGAAATAATTATAATTATATTATTCCCACTTAGTTTAGACTATCTGATATGAAATAAATATAAATTTGGCGTAGCTTGTATTTCATGAATCACGTGTACTAGATACATTGGTATCATCTGCCATAATTACTACGTATAACAGATAATGAATGTTACAACTTTTAATTAACACAATTAGTATAACATTATACGTATCGTATAGCGCTGCATATAGTACTCCCATGGAATAGTATCCTCCATTTTTTTGAAAAGCGGTTTCTGATCCAATTTTCATAATTAATAGTGCAATATTTTCACTATGTTTGGTATGTTTAATAGCAAGGTATTTAGTGATAAGTAACAATTAATTGTATTATCCTCCAATCTTCTAATGCCTGGGAGGTATTATTCAATATAAGACGACTTTCTTGAATAGTACCCGAGGTACTATATGCAGCGCTATACGGTATAATTAATGTGTCTTAAAAATAAAGTTTATTGTTAACCCGATTTTTTTTTTTTGGCTTAATGATGTTAAACTTTTAAATTATATACTACAAGAATTTAAGGGGAATTTACAAATGAGGGCCCAAAAACGAATATAATTACAAATAAGGACCCAAAATGAAAATAATTACAAAAAGAGGCCTGATATTTGAAAATTATTACAAATAAGGGCCTAAATATATCGTCATAATGGTATCATGGTTAATTGTGATTAAATAGGTGTTTTAGAGTTATCGTTCATTACAGTCAGACCTCTCTATAGTCATTTCCTCTATAATCTCATTGCTTATAACCACAAACTTTTAAAACCAGCTCATATAATGCATATAAAGTTAACCTTAAAATTCTTGAAACCAAGAGTGTGATTATAGAGAGTTTGACTGTAAAAACAAAAAAAAAGAACAAAAAAATTTCTGCCCGACTACTCAGATTTTTGACTTCTCCAAGCTACCATGTATGATGTTTCGGTCCCCACTTTTAGAACGAACACGATTTTCAATATCACATGGTCGAAGTACTACTATATCTCGTGCTTTGAATATATCCATAAAGGTTGACAAGTTGGGTCATGAGAAATTGGCCTTACTCTATGAATGTAGTCAGCTTTATGCTTGTTAGCTGAAATGATAAATCTGTAATTGCAGTTTAAATGTTTACAATAGTAATAAAAAATAAGGATGTTAAATATGAGCTAATTTAGAAACAATTTCTAAGAGGACTGTGCGGGTATAACGGATTTAGACTTTAGTGAGTTTAATAAATTTAAAGCATATATACATATTAGATATTCTAAATGTATATGTTAATAGAACAAAACAGTAAATCCTTACCTATTGCTTCAAAATAAATCAACTTATTAGTTTTATAATGAAGTCTATTAGAAGCATGATACTTTTTTTTCCTGTCATATTTTTTGTTTTCATAATTTTTATGAAAATATCTCAACTTGATTTTTAGTATAGATAGTGGTATAATTCAAAAAAAAAAAATTTAATAATGAAAATGATTAATAATCATTGTTATAATTTCCTCAAGAATAAGTGATTATTTTTTTTAATCAAAACTCTTTCTGATGATCACTTAAACCAAACTAGTACCAAAACAGTTTGAAGAGTTATGTTTTCAAGTAGATAAAATCTTTGATTTTGTTCTAATATATAAAACAGATTGTTGCTAACAAACTAGAAGTACATAAAAAAACCAAGGTGTAGGTGACTCTTTTGGTGGTTTGTGTTGAGGTCAAATCTTGCTATAGGCAGACTCCTCAATACATTTAGTATTCAAACCAGAAGGAAAGTCTAGAAACAATAGAGAAAACTCTGATTAAAGGTTATTAAAAGCTTGAAAACAAAACAAACAACTGAAAACATTATCTTTAGTTTGACTCTTCACATATCATACTCATTAACCTTTTTCATCAATTTCATTTTTTTATTTAAAAGTAGGGAATTTGGTTTCTCTTCTATAAAAGATTAGCATTGTTTACCTCTTTCTTTTTTGGACAGTTACGTGTTGTAACATGATGTAATAGAAATACAACAATCATGTGTATAGCCTAACATATGGTGTAATGAAGAAATAAAAAAGGATTTAAGTTGGAGAATTATAATAAATTAGAGATATATAGTAATTTCTAGAATCATGTATATAGAATTTTTATCTCTTTAGTACAGATTAAAGTATAGTTAGATCCTTAGTACAGGTTTAAAGTATTAGTGACCATACTGGAATGATTATGAATAAGATGTACCTCCTAATACTTTTATTTTTTCTTTTTTTTCCTGTAACCCTTTTTAGTTTAGTTCAGTGTTTTTTTTTTTCTTTTTTTTCATTTTACTATGAGAAAGTATTATCAGTTTGGTAATATTCTATTGTAGAGTGATGGTCAGGAATAACCTTCTAAGTAGTAACTTGTTACTGTCTGGTACAGTAGATCACTTCTGGGCACTCAAAGAAGCAGCCAGGAGAGTTGGAACTAAGAAATTAAACTTGTAGTATTAGTAGCAATATTAATCTTTCTTTAATAAAAGTTCACCAGCATAACTACTTAAGTGAAAAAAAAAAATTTTTTTTTTTTTAATTTTTAGACCACATCTGATCTTGTTCTCTAATTCACTATAGATGTATCATATTATTAAAGATTGTTAATTTTATTTAATTAGAAATGCGATTTACTCTTAACTAATAGAAACTTGGAAGAAAATTAGTGAATCTTTATAGTTATTAGAAAGAAAATTAAAAATATTAGTAATTGGTATAAAGCTATATTTATAAGTAGCTTACTATTACATGTAATCGTAAAAGCCTATGATTAGAATTAATCTAAGACTAAAAAGAAATTGAAATCCTACTATTACTATAACAAATATATAGAAACTAATAGTATTATAGTAAAAAGAAGAGTAAATAAAATCAGTGCATAAAATCTATATACATAATGCATATAAAGCACTTTTTTTAAAATTTTTAATACTAGAAATGTGAACACAACCATTAATAAATACTAAAAATTTACAAATTTATTTACATAAATTATGTTATTATGCACAAGATTCACATACTTTTATATAAACAAAGCATACTTAATTAATTGCTACAGTAATACAAGATATCCAATTCTTAAATTATATTTTTTAGTTATATCAAATTTGTTCATTCTATTATTACACATATGCAATCTTTTCCAAATACCTTAATATTAAATATTTGTTTATATAATTAGTAACAAAACATTTTCTATAGTAGTTTTTAAAAGAATAATTCAACAAAATAAGTTTATGATACAATAGTCATTTTGAGCATATCAAGTCTTTTTTAACAATTCATCATAAATGTTACATATAATTAAATCAGTATGTACAAATTAGATTAGTGTTGTGATGATAAATATTGTAATACTAAATATTGTGACCAATTATATAAAAAATGCGTGAAATGCAATAAGTGCAATAAGTGCAATAAATGTAATAAGTGTAATAAGTTATATTTAAGATCAGAAATAGTATTTCAGATCTGAAGAGGTAGATAAGAAATAAAAAGAGAAAATAATAGATATTAAATAAATATGTGTAAATAGATTAATTGGTTTTAATGAATATGTTATATTTGTAAACAATAAATTTTATATTATAAATAAAGACTAAAATGGTTTTTAGGAGTAGTATACTTAGTTTGCTTTATTAAACAATAAATCCTAATACACTACATTGTACTTAATAAACACTAATACTATTATCTTTACAAACCTTGTGAATCTCTAATAATGTTGCTATTTAATCCTTGACCACATGACTTATCCTATTTGCATTCATTGATCCAAAGTAACTGAAAGCCTTAACTGCCTACAAGCCAAATCCAACACCCTCTTTTAAAAAGATTACTTGTTGTATATTACATGAGGTTTTGAATTTTGAAGTAACTAAGTTACAATTTTCTGAACTCAATAGTATATAGTATTATTCTATTAGCAGTACAGAAAACAAAAATTTTTAGAAAAATAAAACATTTGAAAAGTATAATAGTGTTAAAATATTATATAATTTGAGTTATTGCTTTAAATATTATTTTTAATAAATACATGAAGGGCCAAGTTAATGATAGTCAGACTCAATATACAGAGCAGACTATGGTATCCTTCATAGCTATGCAAGCCAAGCTTCAAATGGTGAATGCCTCTGAAGAAGACAATCTAACCTCTTATGTTTCTGTTTTTAACACTTTACTTCTTGCAGAAACAAATATATATTATAACAAATTTCTATTACTATATAATTTATCTATTATATACTACTATATAACATTTGAAGAATATCTATCTTATTTTAACAACATTCCTTCAGACATAGCTTTAATATATCTATCCATCATAACAAAACTGAGCTATATATATATACTAACTTTTCAGATTCTATTCTGTCTAAACATCCTCTCATTTAACCTTTTTAATATGAACTATACAAGCATTTATTTCTACTAAGAATACCAAACAATACTTCATCTAACATCTACCTATTTTCACTTGATCAACTGTTTCTCATTAACTCATTCTTAGCATCTTTATCTACTAACATATTATCTACCTTTGCATCTAATCATATAGCTTCTTAGTCAGAAATCATCTCTGAATCTACATCTTTTAACCTAATAGTCAAAACACCTACATCTAACCTATACAAACCACTGCATCTGTCAATATGTATACATAATATATGAGGATATAATGACAACTTAAAACAACAAACATGGAAGGATTATTGTCTATCTCATGACATCAACATTGCTAGCATTACAGAAACTAAAATCTCACAGAACAATGCATATGCTAAATTTTCTAAATCTTAATATTTTACTTATTATTAGTTATGTATTGATAATTGTAAAGCTGGAACAATAATTATAATTCAAAAACACCTTAAACTACATATTTATAAAACACTTAACTTTCCTGAATATGCTATTGCAATTAACTTCTTCTTTAAATATAACTTTAAGTTCCACATTATATCAGTTTACCTACCTTATGATAACTGCCAACTTAGACTTGTTATTTAGAACAATATTATACAATAAATTCAAGAAGCAAATATAAACAATATACAACTAATTATTATGGATAACTTCAATGTTTCTGACAACTTACAATTATTTTCTATTAAACTTAAACTTATTTATTTCTTCTAACATAATAACATGTATGATTTAGCAAAACATATACAATCTCTAACTCCTATATAGCATAATAGCAAATATAGCAATCGTATTGACTATATTTGGACTAACCATTTTATTATCTAATATCTAACCTCCTATTATACAGATGATACTAACTAATGTATACTTAGTAATTATAATATACTAATATTATTCTGAGAATTTTCTTATGCTATTACTGGAAAACAACAATTAGCAAACAAAACTAAGTGTAGAATATTTGTCTATAAACAAATGAACCAAGACCTTTGGCAAAACTTTACTGACCAAGTTACATTTAACCTTCAAAATAATAATGTTTTCTCTACAATTAATATTACAGAATCACTTGAAGCCACTTGGCACAAAATTCAAACTAGTATTATTTTAGCTGCTCTTCAATATATTCCAAACAAAAAATTTACTGTTCATAACTTTCAACACATTTTTTCTTCTAAGGCATCCAAATTACATTCAGGATTCAAAAAACTAGACAATATCATAAGACAAGTTAAAACAGCATCTTGCAATTATATCTCTGTACCTATATTTCATAATCAAAACATTGATCAACTCAACTTCTTTCATCATCTCAATATACCTATACTGTCCCAAGATCTTAACCTTCTATCTGACTGAATAACTGCAGTCAATATAGTATAGAAAACATTCTACCATACATGCAATCTAGAAAATGTTAAAAATATAAGAGAACAAATTAATAATAACATAGCCAAAAGATACACTAAACTCCAAAATAATCCAACATTAATAATTAACAGTATACTTAATTAACACAAAGATCCTATCAAATTTGATAATATTAAAGAATCAAACAATATTATCACTGAATCATCACTTATCAAACAACACATCTAACAACACTTAGATAACTAGACAGCTTTCAGAAACATCTAATTACAATTATTTAACACAATGTGACAACAAGAATACTAACCTAAACTGAACATTGATCCTACATGGTATCAACCAGCACTCAAGAAATTTTCTTCTGTAAAAGTTCTTGAAGTTATCAATCAACTTTTTAATAACAAAGCATATGGACTATCAGTCATCAGCTATGAGATAATTAAACATACTAAAACAGTTTTTCTTAATACAATCACAGTTCTTCTTAATTGCTATCTCATATCTGATCAAATTTCAAATCAATAAAAAGAAGAAAGAATTTTTCCTATTTTTAAAAAACCTATTTTTGATAGCAACTTAACTAATATCAAACCTATTAGTTTACTCAAATATAACAAAAAACTCTATACCAAACTCCTCACCAACAGACTTAACTACATTTTTACTTATTATAAAATTCTGTCACCTTTTAATTATATAGCTCTACCTGGTAACAGTATAGCTATTTCTATACATATACTGTTAACCTACAAAAATGACTATAATTCTTGAACCACTAAACAGAATTCGATGAAACTACTACCATTCGAATCAGCTCACTAAGACGATTCTAATGAGGTATAGATCATCTATTTCTGATCACAGGATCATAAGATCGAATTCAATAATCAAATTAATAAGAAAGCTGTGATCTGATTGGTTGATGATAACTGCGCAAAATATCATACATATAACATATATCAAAT
>CAJVQA010005588.1:0-15955 GCA_910591915.1 Cetraspora pellucida | reverse complement strand
ATTTGTAAATTGATAAGAAAAAATATTTAATTAAAATATAATAAATTTATTTTTAAATCTTAATATTATAGTATATAAAATTTTAAAAATATAATTTAAAATAATAGTTATTAGATTTAATATTATTAATAACAATTTTGACAAGAACAAGTAATCCTCTACACTAACTTTTTTTATATATATTGATTTATAAATATTATATAGTTAGTATGTTTATATTTAACAAAGCTTTAATATATAGTATTTAGGATTAAAAATTTCAAATTGCATATAAGTAATATAAAAAAGAGTTTAAAAAAACAACTCTTTATAAGTTTGGCTTTTTGGTAGAAGTCTATAAAGTTATTAAAAAAGTAACTTTGGCTACAATTCTAAAAATGTTTATCAAACTATATATGAGCAATAATGAAGATAAAAGCCTAGTTGAATATATTATTTTATATAACATAAACTCCTATAATCAATACAGTTAATACATTAAAAAATTTTCTTTTTATTTTTCTTTTAAAAATTTTTGATTGAAAAATAGACAATCTGGTTTATTTTTATCAAAATCAGCATTATTGATCCTTCTAAATCAGGATTGTTTATCAGTTCTATTTTGAAAAAGTCTGTGTTATAGATAAAACATGAGTATATATATTTTAAAAAAAATATAACAATAAGATAATATTGAAGATTTTTGACAAAAAATAAAATAATTGATCAAAAATATAATAAGTATCAAAATGTAAGATTTGGTGAAAAGCATAATAAATTATATATAAAAATAAATTTAGTGACAAGAAGTCAAATATTTAACATATAAAAAATTCTTTGTTAGTTCAGTGTTAGTTAAATTGTTTCTTTTAAAATATAAGCTTTAATATTAAATATAATAATTAGATAAAGATAAAGTAGAAATTACTGTATTTAGTAATATATAATTTTAGTAAACTTATATAATCTTTATAATTTGTGACTGTTTGTCTGACCTTGTATTAGCATTTCTCTTTTTTTTTTATTTATTAATATTTATTTTTTTATATTTTTTCCTTATATATATTTTTTAATACATTTTTTTTAATAAGAAGTTTTTTTATTTTTCTACAAATAAATAATATTAGATTGATGTTGTTCAATTGTAGGACAGTAAACAAACAAGCTTTAATTTAAACTTTAGTAGATTTGGTATAACAGATTACTTATAGGTACCAATTAGGATAACTACATGATGATAACACAAAAGTTAGATAAAGTTATATTTGTATATTGTCTATACTAAACTGTTATAAATAAACTTCTAACTGGTGATCATTGTGATTGCCAAAGATAAAAAAAAATATTATTAATAAACTTTTTAATTTATTTTATAAAATATAATATATTAGAAATGATAATATATATAATCTATATAATTATATAAGTGTAATAACCTAGTAAAGTAATCAGATTATTAATCCTCAAATAGCAGATCTAAAGTTCAAATCTTATAAATAATAAATTTTAAAAAATATATCTATATTATAGTAACTGTTTTTGTTGATTAGTTGTATTAGTATATTTGTAATTTTCAGTTACACTATCTCGAATAGAAGCTTAGAACATCTATTCAAAATATAATATTATACTATATAGAGAAATATTAATAACTGATATTATATAAGACTTTAATACAAATCTATAATAAGACCACTGGGTGCAGAAAATAAAAAACTGAAAAATCAGAAATCTACTTGAAAATTCTAAGTAAAAAGATAACACAAAACTTTTAACAATATTGTTAGACTAATAGAAGTTTATAAAACATTTCCAAAAAGATAAATGAATAAACCAGATAGTAAGATATATAGAGAAGTATATAACCAACCAGGCTATTAGAATTATTAAAGAAAAAAAATACTAAGATATACTATATCAAGTTATTAAATTAAAAGTCTAAGGAATTCTGTTAGTCTTGAGTAGTGATTAGTAAAGAATGATAAAGAAGATATCAAAAAGATAAGTATTAGAATTTTAAGTGAATCTTATAGAAGTAGGCAGTTTAATGATTAACCCTAATTGCAAGTAATGGTTTAGGTCAAAGTAATATTAGATAAGCTGTAAATATGAAATACAAAACATTCTGATAGGTTTAATACAAAGTTAAGTATAACTTAATAACTATAACATATCTTTATCAGTTTACTAAAATCATTGATAAAATGTAATGAATATGGGATCAGAATATTTAAATAGAAGATTTACAGATGGACCCTAGGTATAGCAATTAGTATAAAACCTTTAGGTAGACTACTTAAATTAGACAATAACTAAAGTTGTATAAATGGTTAATTGTATACTCTTTCTATGATTGCCTTTGTGTCTGTTATATTAACAGATGCTAGCCAATATATACTATTAATAAAATCCTAGATCACATGTACTCACCTTAACATTTAAAAAAAAAAACCTATATAATTATAAAAATCTTTCTAATATTATGTTTTAAATAATTAAATTTTTGCAAAAATAAAATTTTTATACAAAAACTTTTTACATAAAAATAAATATATGAAAGTAAAAACCTGAAAACCAATTTAATGATTTATTATGATTAATTTTCAGGTTTTCATTTTTACACACTTAGATATAAAATTTCATTTTTGACATTTTTAATTAGTGCATTAAAACCAATTTAAACACTAGTTTTTGAGTATTTTTACTTTTTCTTCTTTTACATATGTTTGAAGTTTATGTTAGACTGATTTAAAACGATCAAAATTTTCAAAGAAATAGGCCGACTGGGGTAAAATCGCCACCCAAAAAAGTTTCGAACGTCACTAACAAATATATCGAGCACTAAAAATTCGTGTAGCTTAACAAAAAAATACAAACAAAAAAATTTAAACGTTAAGTAATAAATTAATCATTTTATTTATTTCGATTTTTTACATGAATTTTTGGTCTCGATATATTTGTCACGTTATGTTCGAAACTTTTTTGGTGGCGTTCAAATAGGTCAGGAACAAATTTCACTAGTAAAATTTTGGTTAATTCCGGCTAAATATTTGATCGTCGTTATTAGCCAATCAAATACGTGATTCTGCCAGGACGCAGCAGCTAGGAAAATTTGCTGCGCCTCAAACCTGTCACAGAACTTTTGCGTTTGTTTTGAATTTTTTATGATCTTGACTTTTTATTGGCCAATTTTGGTATTCGGAAAATCATGTGTGATCCAAAACAGAAAAGTATATAAACATTTTTTTCGCGTTTTTTTTTCTTTATACTTTTCTCACTTTCACTTTAAGTGGATAGTTTTATATTATTTGAAAATTTATTTGATTATTTGAAAGAAATTGAAGATACATAAATAAAAAAGAAATGGAACAGACTCGTCATTTTAAAGCTCAGCCGCTTCCAAGTGATTCCCCAGATGTAAGCATTCTAGTATTTATTTAAAAACTTTTTCATTTTATCATATTATTTAAATATTGTAGTGCTTGCCTCCACGGCACAATTATCCTTTAACACGCCCAAAACCATTTACGTTAAAAACTGATTTGCGTGGAGAAAAATATCAACATTCATTCCGTGAGAGATTAAGAGAGTTGAGTGACCGAGAAAAAGAAAATCAATTTCGCGCTCAGCCTGTTCCAAGTTTTGATCCAGAAATTCCAAAAAAGCCAGTTGTTCCACCGCCAACAAAACCCGTTGAGTTTTTTTTTCTCACCGATATCCGTTTGGAAGAACGCAAAATATTCGATGAGCAAAGGAAATTACGGGATATGGTCGATAATGCGCTCAAAGAACAAAAGCAAAGGGAAGAAATGGTACGTATATAAAAATACAATATTAGTAAAAGTAGTTTAAACGATCAATTTTTATTTTGATTAGATTAGGCAAAGGGAAGAAATTCGTCGCCTACGCTCTGAATTAGTACATCGTGCACAACCGATTAGGCATTTTTCGCCAATACATATTCACCCATCAAATAAGAAGCCGACAAGAGCTGTATCTCCGCTGATTGGTAGGAAACGACTAGAACTGCAATCCAAAACTTTTTTTGAGTTATGACATTACTACATAGCTAGAATTTGGCAATCGGGAATTGTATTCATTTGGGAAAATAACCAAAATTTAAATATATTCATTTTCAGTCAATAGTGTAAAGTTCAAAAAAAAATCAATTAAATTTGTTAAATCAATGTTATAAATTACTAAAAATTTGTTATTTAATAGAGATTTAGTGAGATATGTTACAATAGGTCATATAATGATTGCATCGAATATGTGCACAAGTGAAAAATAATAAAACCTTTTAATCGCACGTCCCAAGTCTGTGACAGGTTAAGCTACGATGTCAATTTCCTGTCTGACCTTTTACCTAGTGTCGATCCTAAAATCCCGGGTCAGTATTAATTTAGGTGGGCTGAGTCATACCTCAGAGGGTCCGGTTGCTTTGTACAGCAGAGACCGTTGATGTTACACGTATATTAAAACTGATGAGGGATTATATCCATCACATTGAATCCAACATAAATAATTTAATTACAGGCGAGAGAGGTTCGCTTTGGATCGGGCACTGTAGTTGCTTTGCCGGTGATCTTTTGATTTGTACTTCCGGTATTATTTCATTAGATAATCGGAGTTATGTTTTTGTGTAGCCGTAGTTGATAAATGGCCGTAGTTTAATATATCCATATTCTATTAAATTTTCGTTAACGTAAATAGGTTTAGTAACGTGATAGTTAAATTGTTGCCGTTCTATACTGCATTAGTCGATAATCTGTGCACACATTTGGTGCTTTTCCTAATACAGTCAAACCTCTCTATAGTCACACTCGTTATAAGCACATTATATAAAAACCTCTTTATAAGCACATCTAGTAAAAATTTTTTTATAAGCATACAAATATTTATTTATCCCGAGAGGTGTGATTATAGGGAGGTTGAACAGTAGTTGAAATATACGAGTTCGTTCTTTTTTAGGAAAAAACCTAAAATATTTCGTTTCTTTGGCTTTCTTTAGGCGTTTATGGATTCTCTTTTATAAGCCATTTTTGGTATTTCTTTTTTTCTTCAGAGTTGTAAGTTTTTTGGTTGATTGTTAATAAGGTTGTAATGTATTCTTCATATATTAAAATGGTTTCAAAAATTAGTGTTAAGTTTTTTTATAATTCTGGTACAAGCATTAAGTTTTTGACTTGTTTTAAGTATAGAATTTCTAAAATTCATGCTTTTTTTGACTTATTATTTAAGGATATATAAAGATAATTATTTTTAATACGTAGATATTCTTATAATTCTAAAGTGGTTCATGTTGTAATTTAGCTATTTGAACTGCATATCATTTTTCAATTTTGAGGTTAACTTTTTTAAATGTTTCTTATATTCTAGTTATTATTTTTTTTCATTTTTTTAAAATGTTTTCTAAGTAAATAATAGTATTCATAATATCTTTAAGACATATTATTTTGTAGTTTTAAAAAAATTATTTATTAGCAAATTTTATAAATATAATATTATAAAATATTTTTACAAATATAAACAAAAAGTGTAACAATTTAGTAAAATAAACAGGTTGTTAACCTTCTAGTGATATTCAAATCCTAGATGGTAAAATTTGAAAATTATATTCATGTTATAATAACTATTTCTGGTTTATTAGTTGGATTTATGTGTTTGTAATTTTAGATACATTAAGTTAGATTCTACTTAACATTGAAAGCTTAAAGCATCTATACAAAATATAATATTACATATATGTAGAGAAATGTTAAACTATTGTATAAAATTTTAGTACAAATTTATAATAATATTGTCAGATATAAAAGATTAAGAAACTGAGAAAACAAGGATGGTGATTCTAGTATAGTGATTGGGTTGTTATCCTCCAAGTGGCAAGTCTAAGATTCAAATTCTACCTACAATGAAATTTGGAAATTATATCTGCATTATAGTAACTGTCTTCTGTCAATTAGTTGGCCTCATGTGGCTATAACCTAGTTACACCAAATCAGGTCTTACCAATATTAAGAGCTTCAGATATTTATATAAAGTATAATGTTATATATATATAAAAGAATATATAACTGATATTATATAAGACTTTAGTACAAACCTATGATAAGATCATCAAGTATAGAAAACTAAGAAACCAAGATAACAGAAACTCACTTAGAAATTCCCAAATAAAGAGGTAGCATGGACTTTTGACAATACTATTAGACTGGTTGAAGTTTATAAAACACTTTCATAAGAACCAAAGATTAAACTGAATGTCAAATATATGTAGAGAAGCATATAACTAATCAGGTTACTAGATTTGTTAAAAAAAAAGAATATAAAAATATATCATATCAGGTCATCTAGATTGGTAATTTGGAAGAGACTACAAATTTTGAGTTGTGACTAATAGAAGATAATAGAAAAGATGCCAAGAAGATAGATACTAAGGTTCTAGTAAACTTTACAAAAATAGAAATAGTGTAATATAACAGTTAAACAGATAACTCTTATAACTACAAGTATTAGATAACTATAGCATATTGCATAAAACTAGGTCTATATGTATAGAACATAAAGGCTTTAGTAAGTTTTTTATCAAAAATAAAATAGTTTTAAGAGTAACAACCAGTATCGAAAACTTAGATGAGTGTAGCCTTAAAATGTTCTTATGATACAAAAAGGATTGTATATGCAGAGAGTTTAAATAGGCAAAACCTCTAGTTGGCTTGCAGATATAATAACTAGTATAGAACTTATATAGTAATATGTAAGTAAACTACTTAAATTAGACATCAAAAGTGCATATATAACTAGTTGTAATCTCCAATATATAGATAGCTCCTGAAGGCATACTGTGTCCTATAATACTTAAATAAAAATATCACATCTTCAAGACAGAGACTTTAACTATAAAAAAAAAAAAAAAAAACTAAGAAAACAAAAGTTTATTTAAAATCTTAACTAAAAAAATAGTACAAACTTTTAACAATGCTATTGAACTAATAAAAGTTTATAAATTATTTCAAAAAGATAAGTGAACAAATTAAATAACAGATATATAAAAAAAATATATATATTAACCAAATTGTCAAAATTACTAAAAGAAAAAAATATAAAATTATAATATACTAAATTATCTAAATTAGTAGTCTTGAAAGTTTTGTTAGTTTTAAGTAATGATTAGTAAAAAATAATAAAGAAAATATTAGAAAAATAAGTATTAAAGCTTAGATAAACTTTACAAAGATATAGAGTTTAATGATTAGTTTCAATTACAAATATTGGTTTTAACTATAATAGTATCAAATTAGTTATAAGTATAAAATATAAAAGGTTTTAATAAGCTTAATACATATTTAAATATTTTTTATATAAATGAACTAGTTTGAAAACTTTATAATTATAGTATATTTGCATCAATATTAATTAAAGCAGTTGGTAAAAGAGATAAGTAATAAATACAAAAACTAAATTATTTAAATAGAAAGCTTATAAATAGGTTCTATATATAGCAATTAGTATAGAACTTTTAAGTAGACTATTTAAATTAAACAATAATTAAAGTTGTATAAGTAACTAATTATATACTCTTTTCTATTAGTTAAAACATACTATCAATAAAATTTTAGATTACAAATATTGATTTTAATATTAAAAAAAATAAATATAAACAAAATATAAAAATATACAAAATTTTTTAAAAAATAAAAAATTAATAAAATATATAATATTTTAAAAAATTTCAAATAAGGAATGTAACAACTTAGTGAAGTGAATAAGTTGTTAACCTTTTAAGTAATAGTTAGTGAGTTCAAAACTTACTAACAGTGAAAATTTGAATAATCACCTATATAATATATAGACAGTATTACAGTAATAGCATTCTGTCGATTAGTTAAGATAAGATATCTGTAATATAGTTATACTAGTATAACTGGCAGGTTATAGAGCATCTGTGCAATATTGAAGTTATATAGAGAAATGCAAACCAGCATTGAATAGTGCAAATTCAAAATAAGTTTTCATAGCTGTATAAATCTGTAAACTGAAAAGCCAAAGCCTACTTAAAAAGATCCAAGTAGAGAGATAGCACAAATCTTTAACAGTACTATTGTAAAGACTAGACCTAGAAAACAAATATTAATGTAAAAAAAATTGGGCAGACAAGAACTTCAGATAAAGGTACTACTAACCAGTTTACTAAAAGTCTTGAACTAAAGAAAAAAGACCTTGAACAGCAGACTCTAAGATATTAAAGACAGGTCATAGTCCTTCTGAACTATTTGAATTGAAAGTCTGAAGTCAAAAACAGAAATATATTATAAATATTAGAGATATGCTGTGAAGTTGGTGCTGGGTTCTAAGTGAACTTTGCAAGAATAAGCTCTGTTAACAAGAAACTAAATATGGGTAATTAGTTAGCAAAAAGGCCTTTTGAAGTCCTATAATTAGATGATGTACTCTGAAATGTGTAATGGCTTGATGAACATATAGACAGAAAGGTCAAGATTAGGTTAGATAGCATTTTAGTATATAGAAACTTGTACACTATTTGTCAGTTTAAGTATAAGAATCAGAGTGTTTAAATAAGTAATCTTCTAGTAGATTGCAGATATGACAACTAGTATAAAATCTGTTATGCAGGCAGACTACTTAAAATAGACAACCAAAAGTTGTATGTATAGCTAGTTGTAGACTTACCTTGTACAAATTATGTAACTATAATTAAAAATATAATAAAGCAATAGCTACTAATAACTATGGCCTTAGCCAAAGCAAAAAAATAATAATAATAATTCTAAATAATATTACAAAAATTTTTAAAAAAAGAATATACTAATTTGTCTTTTAGGTAATATAATTTAATCATATAATAATATTAGTCAATATTATTTTTTATATAACTAATATATAATTAATAATTATATAATAATTAATTAATTTATATTGACTGATTTTAATATTATTTATTATAAAGAACAAACAATATATATATACATTCTTCTTGCTGATTATCTAAACACAAATTTTGTAAAAAACAAAAACTAAATTTATATAAAAATAACTATTTAAACTATTTTAAAAAATCTAAATAACAAAAAAAACATTCAAAAAAAATATATAAAAAAATAATTAAAAAACAAATTTTTTAGAAAATTGATATTAATTCTGTATTGCAGTTCTGTTTTGATTACAAGAACATAAACAAATAAGTAAATTAATTATATGCAAAAATAAATAAAATAAACATGTATTTAATAATTATTGAGAAATATAAATATATTAAAAGAATGTAATAATAGTCTAATAATTAAAAAAGCATATTAGACTATTTATATACAAGTTGAATAAATAAATAAAAGATGAATAATAGCTAAATAACAGAAAAAAAATTTGCCATTATTCTACTCTATATCTACCAAATAATATTAGCATAACAGCAGTATAATAGCAAAATAACAGTAAAATAACAGAAGGTTTGTCAATATAAGTAACATAATAGTAATATAATAGCAAAATAATAAAATAGTTCTATTATTTTACTATTATATTACTATTATGTTACTTCTATCGACAAACCTTCTATTATTTTACTGTTATTCTGCTTTTATGCTGCTTTTATGCTGCCATTATTTGATAAATATAAGATAGAATAATAGCAGAATTTTTTTCTGTTATTTAACTATTATTCATCCTTTATTTATTCATTTGATCTGTAATAGTATGCATAATAGTATGCATAATAGTATGTTTCTTAAACAAATATTAAAACATATATAATACTTAACAAAAAAGACAAAATTATCATTATGCTAACAAAACAAAACCAAATAAGATTGCTTTATTAAAAATAACAAAAAAGTTAATAGAAAGAGCAGAGAAAAAATAATCAAAAAAAAGTCAAATATAGTAAAATAAAGCAATTATACAATAATAATAAAACTTACTTTAGAACAAATATAAGACAAACTAAAAGAAAAACAGTATCAAATAACAAAGATAAAGATAAAAAAAATTCAAAAAATTAAACAAAATTTGTGTCAAAAAAAATTTAGAAGATGATAAAACAATATAAAGAAAAAATATAAAAAAACAGCAAAACAATTTAACAAAAAGAAGTAACAAAGTTAAGTCTTAGTAATAATAATAGAATAAAAATAAACCAAGTTATACAAAAATAAAAAGAAATAGAAAAATATAAACAAAAAAATATAGATGTAAATAGAAAATAATCAAGACATAATTTAACAATAAAAAATAATAAAAAAAAAATAAAATAAGAAATTAAGAAAGAAATTAATATAATAGAAATACTACTAGAAAGAAGTATATAGGCACCAAGCAAAAGAAGTTGCAATCAAAACAATAGTCTATTTACCAATATACTAGCACATAATATACTAAAAGAAACAAATAAAAAAGTGTATAAAATTTATTAGATAGTTGTTAAAAAACAATAAATATTTTAAAGATGTTAAAGAAGTTTTTTTAAAAAAAAACTTATAAATAGAAATAGATTTTAACTGTAAATATGACTAAAAAGAAGCAATACAAAAAATTAGCAGAAATAAAAGTAATTGGTACAAAATAATATAAAAAAAAAAAAACCAAAAAGAAAAAATATAAAAAATATGACAAAGAAAATTAGCAAAAAAGAAGCAACATATTAAAAACAGAAAAAAAAATAAAAATAAAAAAAATAAAGCAAATATATATGAAGATTAATATAAAATAAACAGAGACTAAAAATAAAAACTATCTAATGATATAAAACTTACTAGTAAAAAAAAGCTAGAATATATTTACAGAAGATTTAAAAAAAGTCCATATAGTAAAAATTAAAAAATTCAAATACAAAGCCTTAGCAGTAGTTTAAATAAAAAAAGCAGATAAAAAAGATACTTTATTTGCTATACTAGTTAATAATAATAAACTAGTATAAGTAATAATAGGAAAATAAAACTACAAGATAAGAGAAAACCAGAATAAATATATAGCAAAGTTGATAAAATTATTTGAAAATACTTCAAAAGTTTTACTCTTACAAAGTTTAACAAATAAAAAGATTAAATTAGTTTATAGTCTATCAAACAGAAATAAAAACCAAAAAAGGAACATAATATTTATGTTTGCAACTAAGAAAGATATAAAGGCAATCTAATCAAAACTAATTATATTTAACAATTTTCAAATATATTGAGTAAACAAGAAAAAAAAAATAAAAAAAAAGTCTTAAAGAAAAAAAAGAAAGAAGCTAGAACAGATTTAGTCAAACCTTTAATATAAAAGATGATAAAAGTAAAGAAAACAGAAAAATAAGACATATATAAATAAAGCTAAAAAAAATATATTAAACAACAAATTAGAAAGCAAAATAAAGAAACAATACTTATAAGGGCTATGACATATATTACCTAATATTCATTTACTAAAAGACCATACCCCTCTCTTCTACTTAAGACTAATCAAACTGCTTAATTTTGATTAGCTATTATTATAGATTATGTAACCTAATATTTTGGCTAACCTCCCTACCTCCAAAAATATTACCTAATATCTGTCATTGCTCTAATCAAAATTTAAAAAACTAAACAAGACAAATAAACATAATCAAAAAAAAAGATATTAAAAAAGAAATAACTAAATTTAAGACTTAGATATAAGAAAAAAGTATATATATAAAAGACATCATAGGTTAAATCTGAAAAAGATTAGAAAACTTAGAAAAGGCAAAAGAGATAATATAAGAGAGCCTAGCCAATTACTTTTGAAGATACTCTGATTAAAAAAATAAGAATTTCTATAAAAAAAAAGAGAAGTATTTAAAAAAAAACAGTATTTCTTTGTTAAAAAGAAAAAAAAACAAAAAAACAAAAAATAAATAGAAAACATAAAAACAGAACAAAACTAATTAAAATAAAAAGAAAAAATAAAAAATAAAAAAATAAAAATAGCATGTTATAATACTAATGAATTAAAAACTAAAACTTAAAACCTGAAAATCTGCTTAGTTAAACAAAAAAAAAGAAAATTGCAATACTAAAAATTATAAAAATAAATCTTATAGAAAAAAAAATTTTAATATACAAAGTAATTAAAAAATATATTAGATATTGAAACAGTATAGCAGAAAACAAGAAAAAAGAATTGGGTATAGGAATTTTAATAGATGAAAATTAGAAAAAACATATAAATACAATCAAAAAAATAAATAAATATATGATAAAAATTATATTATACTTTAAACAAATAAAGTTAATAATAATAAAGATGTATATATTACCAAATAACAAAAAAATAAGAAGTATTTAGCAAAAAATAGTAAAAATTGTTATAAGAAAAAAAAAGCAAATACAAGTTTTTATTATGAATAACTTTAACCATACTGTAAATATATATTAGATAAAAAAATTTACAAGTTGCAAGTTTTAAAAAATTGCCAATATTTAACTAAATAAAACAACAAGACTTCTATAATATATACAGAAAAATATACCTAACAGAACAAAGATATATATAGTCAAATGCAAAAGTAGCAACAAGAATTAACTATATATGAGTGTTAAAAAAATTAGCTTTAGATCTACAAAGAATAAAAATTAAAGACATAGAAAAAGTTACTGAAAGTGATTATAAAATAGTAACAGAAATATGAATAAAACATATAATAGCAAAAAGCAGCAAGACAGAAATCAAAAGAAAAAGATAATTAAGAATAATATATTTCTATAACAAGACAAAAAATAAAAAGTAGAAAAACTATACACAAAAATTACAAAAGTGATTAGAAGTTAAAAAAGCATTAAAGCATATCCAAAAAGAAGAATAAGAAATAAAAAAAATTTACAAAAAATAAATAATATATAAAACTTAAATAAAAATGCAATTATAACAGCAGCAAGTAAATATATATTTAAAAAAAATCTACAACATAACAATAAATAGAAGACATAGTTAAGAAAATTAATAACAAAAAAAAACTATTGTAAAGCTTCAAAATTAATTAAATATGCAAAGACAAAAAAAAAGCAAAAAGTTACAGAAGTAGAAAAAAATGAATTAAATAGAAAACTTAAAATGCTAAATAAGAAAGTAAATACAAAGTTATTAAAAATTCAAAAATAATAGTCTAATGTTTAGATAGAGAACATAAAGAGTTGGCAAAGAATTTTTCAAAAGAAAAGAAAAAAGAATAGAAACAAGAACAAAAAAGACAAATAGAAAAAAATATAGACAAAAAAATATAAAATAATTAAAACTAACTAAAGAAAAATGATAGCCAGCCTTTTGAACAAACTGTACAAGAAGGTAATAATACTTAACAGATTGATTAAACAGACAAAAAAAAAGATAAAGCTAGTAACAAAGTTAAAACTAGTCAAAAAAGCTATATAAAAACATTATAAAAAACACTTTAGTAAAAGAAATATCAAATTAGAAAAAATGTTAGAATGCTAAAAAGAAATCTATATAATACAAGATTATATTAAAAAAGAATAATATAACAGAATTAAAAAAAGAATTAAGAAAAAAATAAGATAAAATAATTAAAAAGCTCAAGATAGAAATAGCTCTTAGAATATTAAAAATAAGCTATACTTTAATTAAACAAACAAAAAAAAAAACATAAAAGGTGTTTAAAGCCTATGCAAATCTATGTTTAGAGACAAAAGAAATATCTATAAAGTGAAAAATAGTATAAGTATATCTAATACTAAAAGATATAAAATAAAGATATAGTTTAAACAACATTCAACCAATGATACTAATTAAAATATTTAGAAAAATTGCAATAAAGTTAATAACAAAAAGACTTAATAAAATATTTGCTAAAAAAGAAATACCTAAAAGACCAAATTATGCAAACCTTTTAGAAAACTCAATAGAATAATTTATATATATTCTAAACATAATAATAGAAGAGACAAGAAAAAGAACAAAAAGCTGTAAATACTTCTGCAAAATATAAAAAAGACATTTAACTTAGTCTTATTTAAAAGTTTTAAACTAGTTTTGCAAAGAGTCAAAATACTTTAAAAGACAATTAAGTATATTTTAAATCTCTTTTATAAAAGACAGCTCAAATAATTACAGCTTATAACCTAACAAAAGTAATAATAGCAAAAGGTGAAATAGATTAAGATAAAGTAATATTATTACTAATATGGTATTTTTTCTATAATCTATTATTAAAAAAAAATACAAAAAGATAAAAGATTAAACTATATAATAAAACAAAAGACTAAAAAGTGAATACATTGTAACAATATTGCAAGCTACTATCAAGTAACAATTGCATATACAAATAATACAACATAGATCATAAGCAATAAAAAACAATTATTAAAAATTTTAAAAATAACAAAAGAGTTTTTTAAAATAAATAATATGAATCTAAATTAAAACTAATAATAATAAATAAAAAAATTAAAAAAGAGAAAAAAATTATATTTAAAAAAAGCAAGATAATAGAAAAGCCAAAAAACAATATAGTTTATTTTTTAAAAATCTGGCTAAACAACAAAATGTAAGAAGTTTTAGTAAAGAAAAAAGCAAAAAAAATAATAAACCAGATAATAAAAAACCTTAAATATAAAAAAATAACAATAAGTTAGATTATATATAAAAATAATATAGTAATAATATCAAAGTTAAGCTATATGATGCAATTAATAAAGATGTCAGAAAGGAAAATTAATTAAATACACCAACTAATAATATATTTGATAAACAAAAAAGCAATTTGCTAAGAACATTAAAAAATTGCATCATAAAATACAAGAATCTTGACAGTTGCAAAATCTTATAACAAAAATTAATAATAAAACAAGTAGAAGGTCTGATAGCAAAACTAAACAAAAAAGATAAATTAGAGCAGTTAATAAAATTAAGAATAATACAAAGCTGTCAAAGAGTAAGATTAACAAAAAAAGGTGTAATGATCTAGTGAAGTGAACAGGTTGTTAACTTCCAAGTAGCAGATCTAAAGTTCAAATCTCACAAATGATAAATTTTGAAATTTATATCTGTATTATAGTAACTGTCTCTGTTAATCAGTTGAATTAGTATATTTGTAACCTTCAGTTGCACTATTTTGAATAAGAGCTTAGAGCATCTATATGAAGTATAATATTACACTTATATAGAGGAATATTAATAACTAATGTTGTATAAGACTTTGATACAAATCTATGATAAGACCACTAAGCATAAAAAGCAAAAAAACTGAAGAGTCAGAAACCTACTTAAAAATTTCAAGTAAAAAGATAGCACAAAACTTTCGACGATACTATCAAACTGATGAAAGCTTATAAAACATCCTAAAGAGATAGGCAAATAAACCAAAAGGCAAGATGTATAAAGAAGCATATGACTAACCAGATTGCTAAAATTACTAAAAAAAAAAATACTAAGATATACTACATTAGGCTATCTGAATTGAAAGTCTAAGAAGTTCTGTTAGTTCTAAGTAGTAATTAGTAAAGAACAATAAAGAAAACATCAAAAAGATAGGTACTAGGATTTTGAATAAATCTTATAAGAATATAGTAGTTTAATAATAAGCCTTAACTGCAAATAATAGTTTAGATCAAAATGATACTGAGTTAGCTATAAGTATAAGATACAGAAGGCTTTGATGAATTTTAGTACAAAGTTAAATATAACTTAGTGGCTATAATATATTTTTATCAGTTTATCAGAGTTATTAATAGGATGTAATAAATACAGAATCAAATTGTTTAAATAGAGAACCTACAAGTGAGTTTTAGGTATAACAACTAGTGTAAAACCTTCAGATGAACTACTTAAATTAGACAATAACTAAAGTTATATGAGTGGCTAGTTGCATACTCTTTTTATAATACTTTTTGTGCTATTATATTAACAAATACTTGCTAATATAGAGATGTGGCGACCTAGTGAAGTGGTCAGGTTGTCAACCCTCCAAGTGGTAGGTTGGGTGTTCAAATCCCATCGATGACGA
>CAJVQA010005587.1:0-15957 GCA_910591915.1 Cetraspora pellucida | reverse complement strand
TAGTTTGTTAAGAATATTTATGTAATTGCGAATGTAATTCCAAAATCTTAATAAAGTACTAGCGTGACTGCTTAAGGGAAAAAAAAAAAAAAAAAAAAAAAAAAATATAAAACAAAAAGTGAATATAATAAATAAATAAAAGAAAATAAGGAAATCAATAAAAAGAAATTAATAAAAACTAATAAAAAATAAATAAAATAAATAATTAATAAAGCAAAAAAGTAATAATTAAGAAGTTGAATATATTTAAATTAAAGTCTAAAGCCTATTCTATAAGCAAATGTGATGCCTATAAATACATGTTTTCTTATTATATAATACATATTATAATTCACTTTTTTAAAGCCAACAGTATGTTTTTCTAATTCTACTTCTCTTATAAAAGAAATACTATTACAATTTTATTAGAAGATAAAAATAATACTATGGAATAAACATGGGTTTTCTAAGGTTGAGCAATAAGATTCATAAGATAGAGTGATGTGATTAGTAAAAAAAATTAGATTATTTACATGAAGAGGTAATAGGAATATAACACAAAAAAATTAAACATTAACAGTGATATATGCTAAAATCTGTTCACTATAATGAATTTAAAAGAATACATAAAAGTAATTGCTCAATTAATCTGCTGTTATAAGTATGTTTCATCTAATAAAGCTCTATAAAAATAGTAAATAACTATTTTATAAGCTTGTTATTTCTAAAATTAAAAGAATTGATTAATTAATATATTGTTAAAGATCTAAAACAAATAGTTACAATAGTCATAGCTTAATGTTTTGAAAATATTATATACTGAAGTCCATTTACTGACAAAACATTTAAATTTAAAAGAATGTATAAAAGTAATTGTTTAATTAATTCATTATTGCAAGGATGTTTCATCTAATAAAGCTTTATGAAAATAAAAATAACTATTTTACAAGTTTGTTATCTCTAAAATTATAATTATTAAAAAAAAAACCCCCCAATTAATCAATACATTATTAAAAATATAAAACAAATGATTGCAATAACTATATTTTAATAGTTTGAAAATATTATAGCTAAAATCTGTTTAATGAATTTGAAAAAATGTGTAAAAGTGATTGTTTAATTATTCTAAAGTCCATTTATCTAACAAAAAATGTTTTAAAATTTGAAAAGTATAAAAATATAAATAGATCTCATTATTTGAGACATCAATTTTTTTTAATTAAACATAATAAATAGAATAAAATTACTTAGTTTCAAAAATGGCAAATCCTGAGTTTGTTTCTTATATAGACTTTGAAGAAGGCAGTGCCTTCAAAGTAAATAATAAAGAGACTTTTACTCTTGATCAAATTAATTTTAAAAATGCTTGAACATTGCTTAATAATAATAATAAAAGTGAATTAAATAATAATATTGATGAAAATGAAGCAAATAATAATAATGAAAATAAAAAAATTGATTGAGATAAGACTGAACCAGAAGATTCTAACTTATATAAAAGAGATATAACAATTCCAGAACCTTTTTGCAAAGGTTAACACTGTGTATAGTTATAGATATTATTCAAGGTAAGATAAAATACTATAATAATACAAAAAATTTATGCCAACTAAAACAAATGATAGGAATATAGAAATAGATATAGACACAGTTAAAGATGCTAAAAAAAAATATAGTAATTTTTCAACAAATCTATACTAACTAAGACAAATAATAGATATAGATACAGATAAAGTGAATTATCTTTCTTGACTTAACATATGCTATTCTTATTTTACTTTTGACCAAAATAAACTTCATAAATTAGGCTTAAAAAAATCTCGTATAATCAATTAAAACATTGTTCAATTTTACATTTGTCTATTTTGTAATAGAAAAGTGTTTTTTTAGTCAGAGTAATATTTGTATACAGCATTCATAAAACATCAATAAATGTAATATTCAAGTACCTTGTATTAATATTCTTGATTGTTCTGCAATTATTGAAAAACATATTGCAAAAAAGTCAAATTCAAGTTATCATACTTATTATATATATACTAGATACTTTCAACAATATAAAGGGCATTTATACAAAAGATCAAATAAAAGAATCATGTCATCATCTTGTACTAAGCTAGAAAAACATCATAATGATATAAGTGATGTTTTGAAACTTATTGAAAAATAGTTAATAATGATAGCAGAATCAAAGAATCAAGTAATATAAGAAACTCTTTTATCTCAGATATTCTTAACTATTTTCAGTGATATAACAAACAAAAACATATCTGAACTTTTAAGCAAATTATTTATCAAAACAATAATGAGATTAAAGAACATTAAATTAAATAAATTAATAAAAAAAAGTTTTATATAACTCAAGAAAAGGCTTTAACAATAGAAGAAAGATTAGAAAATAAAATTTTATACTTATGTTCTAAAATTAAAAAAAATATTAGTCAGATAAAAAACCCAAGCTCATATAATAACTATATTAATGCATTATCTAATATTATTTGCAGCTTTTTTCAAGCCTTTCTTACAGTACTACAACAAAATAACTAAAGAGTCATCAATAATAAAAGGCATTAATATAAACTTTCACTAAAATTACTTAATAAAGGCAAATAACAAAACCATTATATTGTTAACTTTCATGTTACTATTGCTTTTTCTAAAGTAAAATTCTGGCTTTTATATATAATGTTATTACTATGCCAAAATCCAAAATTACTGCTATATCTACAAAAAATTCTTTATTTGACATACATTATATTATATACTAAATAATATAAAAATTGTCTAGAAAGGTTAAAGATACAAAATACAGACCCTAAGAAGAACCTACTTGACAAACCAAATATTTGAAATTTAGCAGTAATCAACAATATTGACTTTAAAGCTTTTATATTCTTGTATAGAAATATTTTTAATATTATATAACAAACCTCATATGTGATATTATGAATAGTGTTCAATTTTCTTTTTTTATTTCATCTGAGTATCTAGTTAAAGATTTTGAATTTACCAACTAGCCACTATTTGAAAAGTTATCAACTATCAATAACCTTTTGACAATGTATAAGACTACTCTAAATGCATTGTTAGAAACTTGCATAAATGAATTTGAGATAGAAAATATGCTTACTGAAATTGCCAAGCAAGTACTTGTAGATTGCAATATCCTATCACCAAATATTATTATATTAAAACCTGATAACTTCCCAAATTGTAATGAAAATGTTTATATTATATATAAAATGTATCATGATAACTTATCTTGTGGCAATAACAATTGTCTTTATATAGCATGCAACTAAGCAATTTTTGGAAGATTAATCTTCTACAAGAAGATTTATAGTGATGTTAGACTTCTTTTTGGACAGTAGCACATGTCTAAAGACATATGCTATACTCTAATTATAATATTTTCTAGATACAGAATCTTTAATCTTGTAGCAACTTTTGGTGTATAATATTTAGATAAATTTGAGCTTGTAATAGATTATCAGGCAACAACTCGTGTTTTGAAATTGATTTGAATTGCTGTCATAATTGCATTGTGTCAGTATCTAAAAAGTAAAAAAAACCCTTTGAACTATATTTTGAATAGTAATAATAACTTAGCAAAGGTATAGTATCACTTTTTTTGCTAAACAAGATATTTTATAGCCTATAAAATCATAATTAGAAGAGGAAATTATAGAATGTAGATGGCAAATTTGGCTGCATTTGTACTACTATTTTTAGCAACTGTAAAGTTCAAATATGCAAGTTCTGTAGCATATTTCTTAGCTCAGATTCATGATGATTTATGACTACAAAAATTGTTACAAACAGTTCATTCAGTAAATCTTACAAGTGAAGAACATTATTTTGCCTTTAATGAAGTACTTAAAATTTATAAAGTAAAATTTATTAAGCAAAACATAACAGGTAATCTTGCTAATCAAGAGACTATGATGATAAAAATTAGAGCTGTACAAAATAAGAAAACTCATTTAACAATGCATTTTGCCAAGTATGTTGATGATATAGTAGTAGGCCAAAGTGTTGTGCAGTTAAGTTATACAAAGATTTACTTTGGTCTCTAGCTACAAAGTTATTGTCTGCCTTTGATGATCTAAATATAGCAACCCATTTTCTGTTTGAAGATGCATCAGAAATTAGTGAAAAGAGTATTGAAAATATTATTTCTTTTTATGAAACTAGAATTTCATGTTTTTAACAGATACTTGCACAAGATATATACAAAACTAAATCTTTAACTTTTAAACATCATTTGCTAAGTATAAATACATATACTTATGCTAAACTTGTGAATATAAAAAAGCAAAAAATTAACTAAGTAAACTATCTTATACAAGTTTAAGAAGATGCTTCAACATCATATCAGACATTATCATCTTTTGAAATTAACCTTTTAAAACAGACTCATTGTGCTGCTACAAAAGTAGAAAAAGATATACTTGTTGAATTATTTAAAGTTATAGAAGGGATGCCTGAAGCTGTAATTCCAACAGTTATATTAAAACTTCAAACTATATCTTCAGATTCAGATTAAAGAAAAAGTCAAACAATATTATAAAAATAATTGATGCAAGTATGTTCAAAAATAAAAAAAAAATAGAATTGTTTTATGAAGTTCTCTTGAATTTAGAATTTCAATTTTGAACTCTTATGTAAATCTTGTACTTTACTATTTTTATAAAACCTAAGATTAAAAAAAAAAAATTATTAGTTTATTAAAAAAACTATATATTCAATTTACTTTATATATTTAATATATAATATAATTTGTTATTTATTTCTTCATTATTGTGTTCTGATTCCTTGCTTGATCTATTTAATAAAGCTTTATACATTAGTTGAGTTTATAAAAAAAAAGATAAAAGCATAAATGCTTTTAAAAAATTAGTACTTTAATCAATCTTATTAAAATATATCTCTTAGTAAACTTTAATAAATTATAAGTAACTTATTTTTACTTCAATAATAAGACTTGTAAAGCTTTTATTTGTGTTTGCTAACAGAGCAAAGCTAGTTTTAATCTGCAATATTTAAAAGTAAATCTTGTTATTTAGGTTAAAAACTTGCAATTTTCAGGTCTTATTTTATTTTATATAAAATAAAGTAATAAGTATGTTTTTACTATAAAATGAAAGTTTAAAACTTGAAAAATAAAATTCTCTAAGGTCAAAAAAATATTTATTATTAATTATTTGATTATATCAAAAAAAATCACAATATTACACATTATGCAAAAATTACTATATAAAATCAATGTAATCAATATGTTTTATAACTAATATAGATTTTGTCAAAATTTATTATAAAATTAAAATTCATATTTAATAATATAAAATATAATAATATGTTATATAAATAATTATTATATTAATAAAATAAGCAAAGAAATATTCAAAAATATACTGTATATTGATACTAATCTATATATTTTGTTTTATACTATTTTTTATATTATTTTTCTTTTATTTTTAAATACTCTTTTTATATAAAATTCATACTTTAGTTTTATATTCAATACATATATTTTATTTTATCTTTTATATTTAATATATATATAATATTTTTTTTTTTTAGTGTTAAGATAATTTCTTTGGTTTTTTGATTTTTATTAATAACTTATTAGTAATATGATTCTATAAACTACTACAAAAGAGAGTACAATTGGCTATATATGTAACTTTTTTATATTACTTATTTAAGAAGTTTACTTGAAGGTTTCTTACTAATTATTATATCTAACACTTCTGCTTGGATGTTCTATTTTAAATTTTCTAAATCTGTAATCTGTATTAACTTACTAAGTCATACTCAGATGCCCAGATCATTATCTTAACTTTAAGACTAATTTATTTTTAAGGTAAACCCTCAGAGCCTTCTGTATTTATTTTTATAACTGACTTAGATATTGTTATAACAGAACTAATATTTATGATCAGAGTTATATCATTTAACTGCTATACTCTTATAGAGTTCACACAGATCCTAGCATCTATTTTACAGCATAACTTCAGTACTTTAGTATATCTTTTCTTTTTTATCTGCCATTTTATCAAACTTCTAATTTAAATAGTCTTTGTAGAACTATAACCAGTTTATCAGTATATTAAATCAGTCCTATATCCTTTTCTTTTAGTTTGTTCTAGTAACCTAGTTGGTGGTATCTCTGAAACTTCTAACCAAGAGGTTCTTGCCTGTTTGGCTAATACAACTAGATACTATAATCTTGATATTTATTTCTTTGAATTAGCCTTTACAGTAGTGCTATTAAAAATTTGGCTATCTCTTTATTTGAGTCTTTTCAAATAGATTTCTTGTTACTCAATTTTAACAGATTTACATGACTACAAGAACTTATCTAGTATTTGCATCATCTGATTTGTCAGTTTTTATTCTTCTGTATAACAGATTACACAAATGTTCTATAATCTGTTAGTTATACTAGTGTAACTATCATTATAGATATTCTAATTTAATTATTAGTAATAGTTACTATAATATGAATATTACATATGTGATTATTTAAATTTTTGCTATCAATGAAATTCGAACACTTAACCTACTACTTGAAGAATTGTCAACTTAACTATTTTACTAAGTCACTACACTTTTTATATATCCAATTTTATCTTTGTAATTAATACATATATGTTTTAAAATATTTTGAAAATATATTTATTTTATTTTTTATATTTATATTTTTTCATTTATTTTTAATTTTTTTTTTGATTTTTTTTGATTTTTAATAATTATTTTTAATGTTTTTAATATTTTTTTTATTTATTTTTTTTTTATATCTTTCTTTTTTTTATATTTTTATTTTTTTTATTTTTTATATTTTTTATTTTTTTATTTTTTTTTATTTTTTCTTTAAATACATTGGCAGTATAAGTATTATAATTGAGAATTTTTTTAAAATTATTTACATTAATATAATATATTTTACAAAGTTATCCTTATTTTCAAGGTTCTATAAATAATATAGTTTTTATAGAATACTTAGATAATGATGATATTTAAAATCTTTCAAAATATAGTTTTAGTAATTTTGGTACAAAATATAAGATAAATAGTAATATTTTATAATTGTTATAAAGTATTATATAATAATAATATTTTATATAAAGCAAAAATATATTAACCTCATCTGAATTAACTTCAAATAAGACTTCTTATATAGAAATAAAACATCTTTTAATTGATAATATGATAAAAAATAAATTTATAAATGCACATCTTCTTGTACTATTTCTTGTTATGCAATGCATTCCTTTAGTCATTTTTAGCCTTTTTCAAAATTGCATTTAGTTATGAATCATAATTTCTGTTTTAGTTTCTAATTTTTTGATTGTATTTGTTTCTTTCTATTCTGTTTCTAATCTTGCATTTGTTACCAATTTGTATATCAATTTTGCTGGTATATCAGTTCATCTGTTTTTCTACTTTAGACAGTACTCTATCTCTTTACAACTAACTTTTTTTATTTGTATTACTTTCTCACTTATTTTGTTTTTTTTTGCAAGACTATCAGCTTTGTCATTCTACTTGTTCTTGTTATGACTTTTAACTTTCACTAACTCTATCTGTATACTCTTTGTATTAATAAGATCTATAATTTTCATTATCTATATTGCATTTTTCTTCTTAAAAATTTTCATTCTATTTATTTGCTCTAAACTTCTACTAATATTTCTTATTACAGCATTACTGTCTGTATATATTTCTACTTGTCTTTCTCTTAGTATTGTTAAGATTGCTGCCCATATTGCTACTAACTCTGTTATTGTTGATGTCATTTATCCTTCTAGTCCTAATGATGTTTCTTCTTCTGGTTACTTTTGTGTTTTATTTGTTTGGATCCATCCTATACCCATGTTTCTCAATAAGTTTCTTCTTAGTATTTTTAGAATTTCTTGGTTAACATTCTTATTTAATTTCTGTTACTTGATTATCTCTATTTCTAACTCTTTTATTATTATTGGCCCTTCAAGTTTCTGTTTGCTATCTTTCAGCTTTTCTGTTTTTACTTTTTTTATCAACTAGTTCATTACTATTTTGATCTTGTTATCTCTTTTTTCCATTAATGTGTCAGAGATTACCCTAATTTTGTTATTTATTCTTATACATTGTTGGCAGCTGTCTTCTTTCTGTTTTTCTTCTTCTGTACATCTATCATATTTGCTAATTTCTGTTGCTATCTCATTCTTCTTATTTTGCATTTGCCAATGTTCTAGTAGAACCTTTTTTTTTTTCTTTATTATCTTTTCTAACTATCTATCATCTTGTGCACTATATATTATTCACTCTTTTTTTCTTTTATCTTTTAACATGACCTTCTATTCTGTTTTCATTGCTTAAGTATTATGTCTGTTTGTCTTAAAGTATTCTTTGATTTTCCTATTTTTTGGCCCTTCAAGCACTTTGGACTCTATTTCTTTAAACTATTCTGCTTTTTTGTCTTTACTTGAACATTTACAAAAGTTTTTAAATTGTTACTATATGATCAACTTCTCATCTTTTATATCGAGTAGTTGGTTTAGGTAGATTAGACCTCCTTCATTTATCTCTATTTAATTTTTTTTTCACAAATATGTTTCTAGCAGTTCTTATATTTTAGTACTGTATCCAAATATTCTTTATATGTTATTTTCAGTTTTTATGCTTATTTCTAGCTCTCTTGCTTTTATTACTGTTAGACATACTAAGTTGTTCTTCCAACATACTTTATTAGCTAATATTTCTTCTAATTTCTAAATATTCTCTGTTAAATCTGCTTTTTGACAATCTTGTATTATTCTTAGCTTTGTTAGCTGACCTAGACTAACTTGTTTATTTAATCTTAACAGTAGGCTGCTTACTTGCTTCATTACTAGCTCTTGTTGTAGTGTTCTATATCTACTAAGATCTTTATGTTCTATTATATAATTTTCTAATGTTTTTTGCAAATTGCTTTTTTGCTTTACTAGACATATTATTGGTTAATGTATTTCATATATTTCTTTTTCTAAGATTTTGGTTAACTGAAACATGTAGCTTAGTTTTGAGATTATTATCATATTGTTTATATAAGTAATCTGGCTTGTTGTCATCTTTTTGTATTTAAAGTCTTTTATCATCTGACTAACTATCTCTTTAACTTTTCTTTAACTAATACTTCTCACATTCTGTTGTTTAACCATATTTCTAATAATTGTACAATTTTATTCTTTGGTTCTTCTCTTATATTACTTTTGCCAAAAGTTACTTTTCTTTCTTCTTTTCTAACCTTTGTGTTTATTACTAGCAGCTTTGATTTTAACCTATTAATTTCTATATCATTTATCTTGAAAAACTTCTTGGCTATTTTTAGAATCTTTAATAGCTGGTCTTTGCTGCTTGCAATTCATGTTATATCATTTGCATATGCAATTGCTACTTGGCAAATCTTGTAATATTATTGCTTTATATTCTTTCTTTAATTTGTTGTTCAACTATATATTTTAGACTTTCATCTTCTTGTACTCTTTCTAATAATAAATTATAGAAGAGGCACTATATTGATGATGATATTACTTCTTCTTGATCTATTCTGTCTTCTGTTATTACTTCTTTTGTTAAGCCATAGGCTATAATTATTCTTAGTTGCCTTTTGTAAAAAAGATTTAAAATGTATTTTATGATTCTTTTAAGAATTTTAACTTTTTGCAATGCTATTTCAAGACTTTTAAGTAGAACTGAGTTGAATGCCTTCTTTATATCTTGTAGAAGTATTTATACTTCTTTGTTCTTCTTTTTTGCCTCTTTTATTATCATATTAAGAATATGCACTGACTGCTCTGTTGAATTTCCTAGTAGACCTGCATAGTTTGGTCCTTTGAGCATTTTTCTTTCTATAAACACCTTGGCAAGCCTTTTTGTTATCACCTTTGTTATTACTTTTTTAAAAGTTTTAATCAAAACTATTGGGTCAATATTGTCTAAGCTATATCCCTACTCTTGTCTTTTGGTATTGGATAAACTTGCACAATTTTCCATTTGGTTGGTATTTCTTTTATTTTTAAACAAAGATTAGCAAAGGTTATAAAAACTTTATATATTTTCTTTCTGCTTATTTGATTAGTGTGTGGCTTATATTAGATATGCCTGAAGCTGTTTCTATTTAAGTTCTTTTAGTACTTCTTTCTATTCTTTTTTTTTAATGCTTTCTTCTAATTCTGTATACTATTTCTCTTGAATGTGTTCTTGTAGCTTATAAACTTCTTTTCACCTTTTTGATATTTCTTCTAGTTTTATGTCTCTCATTCTGAATTGTTTCTTGTAATGTTCTGCTATACCAATCTTAACTAACTCTGGTTCTACTATTAAGTTTATCAGTTCTTCTTCTTGTTCAATAAATTTGTTAAGTGTTATCTTTTTGTAAGGTTTGTTTAACAGACTGGCTATCATTTTTTCTTGATCTGATTTAATTATTTTATATCTTTTGTCTATATTTTTCTTCTATTTGTCTTCTTTGATCTTGTTCTTATTCTTTTTTTTTTTTCTATAACAGTTTCTGCCAATCTCTCATGTCTTTTATTCAGGCCCTTAACCATTGCCTGTATAATTTTGGCAAGTTTGCATCTTCTTTTCCTTCTATTAATAATAATTTTTCATTTATTTTAGTTATTTCTTCTTTTGTCACTTCTTGACCTTCTTTTGTTTTTGCATATTTAATCAATCTCTGCAGCTCTACAATGTTCTTTTCTTAATATCAATTTTTTTTTTTATTTCTTCTATTTGTTAGTATATTATATACCTTTTTCTTAGACAGATGCTTACTTGCTGTCATGATGATTGTTTCTTCTAATATATTCCATATGTTGTTTATATTGTTTTTTTAAATGTTCTTTAGCACCTTCTTGACTTTTAACTGTTTCTGCAGCTCTTGTGCATACTTTTCTCAGTTTTTTTCTTTTGCTTAATTATATAGGTATACTGTTCTCAATTGTCTTTTTCTTTTGATTTTGGCTATTTCTTGTTATCATGTGTTTAATCCATATTTCTGTTTTTACTATTTATAGTCATTTTTAGTAATTCCTTCTGCATCCTCAATTTTTGCCTTCTGTAGACCTAAGGCCAGTTTTTCTGATACCCATATATAGTTAATTCTTGTTGCTGCTTCTTTATTTGACTATATAAATTCTTGCCTTGTTGAATGCATATCTTTATAACTATTACTAAAGTTCTATTTTTTCATTTAATTAAAAATTAGCAATCTTTTGAAATTTGTTGTTTGTAGATGTTGTCTGTCCAATATATTATTTACTGTATGATTGAAATCATCCAAAATAACTATTTGTGTTTGTCTTTTCTTTTTAATGACTATTTTTATTATTTTTTATTAAATGCTTTTTCCTATTGCTTTGTCACTTGATGGTATATAAATTCTCAAAACTATTAACTCTAATTGCTTGAAGTATAGTTTAAGCTCTATTATATATTCATTTTTCTTTTTAACTGCACCTATATGTTTCTCTCATTGTTTATTAATCATAATGCTTATATCTGATTTCTTTTTTTTGTCTTTTGCTGCACTTGATCAAAATCCTACATATTTCTATTTACTATCTGCATTAAGAATTTCTCGTTTCTTTCTATAAAATTTGTTTTCATGATATCTAGTATTGTAATTTCTTCTTCTTCTGCCTAGCCTAGCAAACTATTGAGTTTCTATCTTTTGGTTTTGAGTTAATTAACATTGTAACATGCTATCTTAATTTTCTTTCTTTCTTCTTTTTATCTTTTTTTTTAATTGTTCTTGTATCATTTTTGCTATTTCTTTTCTTTCTTTTCCTTTTTTTTTTCTACTTTTTCCTTCTTTCAGATAAGAATATGTTTTTGAAAATTCTTTTTTCATTTTATAAGAACTCTCTTATCTCCTTATCTATATTCATAAATTCAACTAAGATGTCTTTAGAAGTGTTTAGCTATGCCTTCTCCTGTTGAGTTATCTACTTTCTCTAATTTTTTTAGTCTTTCTAAGATTCAGTCTAGTATATCTTCTATATATGTGTTTTTTTTTTGCTATTGCATCTTGTTCTTATTTTTCTTTTTCTCCAAACTTTCTTCTTCTTTATTATTTATACTTTTATATCTTCTTTGGTTTTTAGTATTATGTTTTAGATTATTACTTTCTTCTTCTATTGTTTGAGCTTTTGATTTTAGGTTTTTCTACTCATCTTTCCTGTTTATATATGTTCTGTTCTATTGGTTTCTTTCTCTATTTTTATCTTTTTCTGCATCAAATATTTGACTTAATCTATTCTAGCTTCTTTCTCTTTTATCTTTGAAACTTTCTCTTCTTTTTAGTTTTCTTTTTTTTTCATTAATCCAGTATATTTAAAAATTTTTGTATATAATTAGTTTTAATTAAGCTGGCTTCATATCTTCCTCTGTTGTAAACATAATCAATACTGTTCTCTTTTGGTTCCTATTTTGGTTTGGTGGTATATATACTGACTTTGTTTTTTTATTTCTCAAACATTGTAATAATAAGCCTTCTGAAGCATTTTCAGATAATTCTATCAGTTTGGCTGTATATTTTTTTTGTTTTTCTTTTGCTTTATGGTCTTTTTTTCCTCTTGTTACTTTTACTAACTTGTTATTGTCTGCCAGCAGTGACCATGGAATGTCTTTTTCTTCAATGCTTTGTGTTTGGATTACTGCTAAAGCCTTGTATTTAAATCTCTTAATATATATTATTTGCATATTTTTGATTCTTCTACAGATATACTTCACTTTTCTTTTGTTTATATTAGCTAATAAGTCTTAGATCATTAGGTAAGTTATATTATTAATGAATTTTTTCTCTTCTTCATATTTATCATTGTTTGGTCTTTTTCTGCTTTCACCTTCTTTAACCTTCTCTTTTTTAAAACTTGATATGTATTTTTCTTTATTCTGTTGTTCTTTTTCATAGTTGTTTTGTTTTTCTTTTTTGTTCTTTTTCTTTTTTTCATCTTCAGGTATCATTTTATATCAGTCAATTTCTTTTTTACTAATTCTTTGTATAACTTCATCTTTGCTGTAGTTACAGTCAAAGACTACTTCTATCTAAAGGTTTCCTCTCTTGAATACTTCTTTGATATCTTTCATATGTATATTATTCTTTAGAAACCATCTGATAAACTTTATATGCTCCTCTTCTGTTTTTCCAAGAATGTTATATGCTAATATATTGGCAATTAAGCTATTGTTTTGATTATAGTTTCTTCTGCCTAGTGCCTATATACTTTGTTCTAATGCTATTTCTACTATGTTAATTTCTTTTTTTGTCTCTTGTTTTTTTTTTTTTTTGTCTTTGTTTTTCCTCTTTTAGCATATTTTGTCTTGATTGCTTGTTATTTATTTCTATATCTTCTTGTTTGCTTATATCTCTTTGTTTTTTGGTTTATTGTTTCTAAATGAAAAGTTCAACTAGCAGTTTGTTATTTCTTTTCATACTTACCTCTATCTATTTTTTTCTTTGTAATGTGTTTGTTTCTTCTTGTTTCTCAATTTTTTCAATTTTTTCTTCTATGTTTCTTTTTCTTCTTTGTTTTTTTTTGATGCTCTCTTCTTTATTTTCTTTTATTATTATTTGGTATTCTTTATTTTAGTTATACTATATTTGTCTTCTTTCTGCTTTTATTGTCAAGTCTCAGTTTTCTATACTTATGTTTGGTTTTTTTTCTGGCTATTCTTTTCAGCTTTTTCTACTATTTCTCTTGTTAGTCATAAAAAAGTCACCTCATTTGGGTCTTAATTTGTAAGCATTGCAACAATTTTGTCTTTTCTATTTGATACTATATATATTCTGCCCACCTTATTAAAAAAGATTTTGTTATGCACACTATTCATGATCCAGTATGATCTTTTTATAAAGAGCACTTGTAGACTTTCTCTGTACTCTTTAGAAAAATTTTTATTTATTTTTATGACTCTATTCTTCTAGAATGTTCTATTACATGTTTTTGTTATATCTTGTTTGTTTGTTCTACAAGTAGTTTGTTTATCCTATTTTATTCTGATATCTTGTACATGTTTGTTTTGTTTAGACTGTACATGTTGTTTGTGTAATCCAAACAGATCTATGTATAGGGTCACTAGCAATTCTCCAAAATTATTACTTTTTACTAAAATTTCTACAAAAAAACTTGGTTTTCTCTTATAACTATCTTGCTAACACTTGCAGTGCTTTTTGCTTCTAAGCTTATTTGATGCTTTCTTTGTTGTTATTACTTTTCTTTAATATTGTTTGGGGGTGTTTCCTATTGCTATTTGTGCAAAAAGTTGATTTTTTTTTCTATCAATTTTGTGTTTGAGTAATTGTCAGAAAAAGTGTTGATAAATTTTTTGACAACTTATTTACTTTACTAAGTCACTACATTTTTCTAATATTTAATAATTTAAAACTTATAAGATACTAAAAATTTAGAGTATAATAATTTAGTAAAATAAATAAGTTATTAATCTTTCAAGTAATAGGTTATAAGTTCAAAATTTATAAATAATAAAATTTGAATTTTCTATCTGTGTTATAATAATTGTTTCTAATAATTAAGTTAAAATACTTGTAATTATAGTTGTATTAACATAACTAGCAGATTATGAAGTATTTGTGTAACTGGCTATACAGAAAAATACAAATTAGTATTAGTAATGCAAACTCTAAATAAGTTCTTATAACTGTATAAATCTATAAAAATTAAGAAACAAAAAGCTTATTTAAAAAAATCTAAACAAAGAGATAATACAAATCTTTGATGATACTATTGTAAAGACTAAATTTAAAAAACAGTTACTAATATGAAGTATTCAAACAAGCAAAAACCTTTGAATAAAGAGTATCACTAATCAAACTGCCAGAATTTTAACCAAAAGAAAAAATATTAGTCTAATCTAATATACTAATAGATTGGTTATAGTTTTATATAGTTTATCTAAATTGAAAGTTTGAAAAAAAGATAAATATATATTAATATACTAAGAATATATTGTAAAGTAGATGTTAAAGTTTAGATAAACTTTGCAAAAACATAGTAGTTTAAAGTTAACTCTAATTACAAATGTTGGTTTAGTTATAATAATATCTAGATAAGCTGTAAAATAAATATACAATAGGCTTTAAAAGGTTTACTTTAATAATAAAAATATTTCAAGATTGAGACAAAAATTTAAACTTAATCTGATAAATTTAATACAAAACAGGTTTAAAAAGTTTAAAATAGAACATCTAGGCAGAGGTGTTAGATATAACAATTAGTAAAGAACATTAGATGAACTTTTTAAATAGGTAATTTAAAAAGTTATACAAGTAACTAATTGTATATTTTTTCTGTAATAACTTTTTATAAAACTATATTTTCAAAAATGTGTAATAAAGTTAAAAGACTTAAGAGATCATCTTAATATCAAAAAATAAAATAAAATAATAACTTAGAATATAGATTTTATAATTTAGTAATTAAACTTTTACATCTTTATAGTTAAAATTAATAGTTCAAGTTTGACTAAAAATAAAATTTGAAAAAATTTTAGCTTTTGTAATTCAAAAAAAAACCAATAACTGAATATGAAATTTTATAAAAAATAACTATATACATTATATGATTGAAAATAAAAAATTTCTAAAAAAGATTGATTTTGTAAAATATAAATACTATATATAATAGCAATATTACAAAAGTTTTTATTATATAATAAGTTATATAAATAAGTTTTTTGAAGACTAATCTTGTACAATAAAGTATTATAAGATAATAACATTATATATAATATTATAATATTAGTAAGTGCTAATAGAGGGTATGGGTCCCATAGCTTAGCGATTAAGCTCCCATGCCCCCACAGTCAAGGTCAACGGTTCAAGTCCGGCTGGAGGCAAAAATCAAAAAAGATTTTAGCCTCTGTAACCCAAAATGGAGCCAGTAATTGAATGCGAAGCCCTGTGGTCAAGTCCAAGTGCAGTAC
>CAJVQA010005586.1:0-15960 GCA_910591915.1 Cetraspora pellucida | reverse complement strand
TTTTTTTTTCTTTTAATTATATAACTATATAAAATTAAAATAAAAAAATTTTTATCAAGTTTGATTTAATAATTGTTGAGATATTTTACTTTAAACTTTAAAAAAAAGTTACTTAGAAACAATTTGCTTGGTTTCTATTGACACCCCCCATATGATCTACACATTGCATCAATTACATTCTTGATATTCTATATAACCTACTAACACTAACTGCATCAAAAAGGTAACTCCACAACTCGCTCCGCTTTAGCCGACCACTATATCGGGTAAAATCTTACCTTCGGAAAGTCTTGCTCGTCTTTTATGTTCATTTATTTTTCTTTTCGGAATCTTTGTTCAATCCTGATGTCATTTACATACTATATCGATCCTTCCACCCGATTACCGATTCTCAACCGTTTGTCCGGGTCAACTGATTAAGAATTTACTCAATCGGTTACCCAAAATTTATTCAGTTCGGGTCGGTTAACCGATTATAGCCAACCGGTTCAAATCATTGCGTATTATTATAATTTGAATTTTTGTATGTTTTTTACTATTTGCTATTAAAAGAAAAAAAAGTGCATTATTATTTTAACAAATGCATTAAAGGAATTTAATGAATGTTATTTTATTTTTCATGCTTAATTAATATCACTATGATTAATAAAAATCTTCATAATAAACATTAAATTTCATAAAGTTTATTGTATTAAAAAAAGTTTACTGTTGTTAAACTACAAACCAATGGCTCAAATGGTCGACTAATAACATATATTCATTCTTGACACGAACCAGCAATCACACATTCATCGATGAACAAGTCCATTATCAAGCGTACACAACTCTAAAAGCATACCTTACCAAATGAACAAACCAAAAATAAAATGATAGATATAAGTAGGTATGGTTGTTAAGTTCGTTTGATTGATTTTATAATTCTACCGTGTGCGTCCCAAAATAACGTGTTATTTCTGATGATTTTCTCGGTATGGTTATCGAAATTATGATTAACTAGAAATGTGTAGCATTATGAATTCAGCACTAAATGATGAACACATTGTGTGTATTTGTTATAAATTTGAATACGCGTGCAGACAGACAAAAATTGCGTTTCTGATATGACATTCATAATTTTTTTGTAGGTGCATCAAAAAAACAACCATTTTGGATCGAAATGCATAACTCCAGATTAATTACTAGATTGGCATTTATTAATTAGTACGTATTACCTGTTCGTGTGGTAAATTTGACGGGTTAACCTAGCGACGGGTATAATGGGAGGACAATGTCATTGAAGAAAATTATATGTGTCTTCAGTGACTCACACATATGTATATAGATGTTAGTTCCTCCTGAGTTATAGCTAAAAATGAATGCCCTTTGAACCCTTCCAATCAAAGCAATCAAAGAGAATTCTTATAAATTATCTAATTAATAAATTAATTAAACCTATAAGAAATTGTTAGTGCTTATTTTGCAGCATTTTTCAAATTTATTTGCATCTAGTAATATGACTTTTGAGTTCTTATTTAAAAATAAAAAAATTAATGATTAGTTACTAATTTTATTAACCATTAATAAATTTCGATAATGATTATGTGATCACATTAAAAACTGCATATTGTCCGAATTTTCGTAAAGACTAGGAAATCTGAATCTGATAGTGAAAAATATAGGCAGGGGTTTGTTTGATTGGCTAATAAATTCAAATTAATTTACATTATTTATACAGTTTAGAGTACTTTTTTAAAGACGAAAACTAAACATAATGAAATAAAAAAAATTGTATAGGAGGTTTCATTAGAGCTGTAGCCAAAAATAAGATCCAATTCTCGCCCGTTTAAAAAAGTTGCTATAGTAATAACTTCTCAAAACCGATAAAATCAACCTATTACTAAGCTAATTTTTTTAAACGGACGAGAATTAGATCTTATTTTTGACTATGGAGTCCTACAGCTCTACTATACAGCTTTTTTTTTTCATTATGATTAGGTTTCTTTTTTTAAAAAAAAAGTACTCTAAACTGTATAAATAACGTAAAATTGAATTTATTAGCGATCAGACGAACCTCTGCCTATGAGCATAGACGTGCTTTCAATTTGCCTAGAATTGAGTTCTTCGGACAATTACTAAATAGAGGATGATACTGCACTGCACATTATTACAGGTTCGTATACCAATTTCGTACACCTCTATGGGGAGCCTAATTTCACCCTTACTTTTTATTGGGAGTATGAAAACATTATCACAACAGGAGAAACCGTCAATGTTACATATTAATCCTTCACACGATATAATTAATCAATAATAAAATTATTTATTTTGACTGATTGGACACTACCAATTAAATTGTAAGATCCGGCGTAACCTAAAAATGACGGTAACTTGTAATTTTTCTTAGGAAACCACCTTTCATGTCTTAACAAAAAGAATCCTTGCAAGATTCCGGTGATATCGATTTTTATTTTGCCTTAATATCACTATTAACAATATGTTTTATAGCTTAATGTTTTTTTTTATCGTATTTCGGTCACGATGTCAGATCAAAATTTGTAATCACTTTCATCCAATCAAAATGTGCAGTTCTAAGCGTCCAATAGGAGCTATTGGAAAAATTAATAAGCCCTAGACTATATATCGTTTCGGAAATCAATCTGGTATAGACTAGAGAACTAGAGATGTACCTCAAAGATGAAATATCTGCATCATATGACCCACGACTCTAAAATAATGCGTAATAATAATAATCTTAACGCTGACAGAATGTTTTAACCAAATTTCTGGTGATAAATTTTAAAAGGAACTTAAGTACTAGTTATTTGCTGTGTTGTGGATAATAACTGATTATTCGGCAGGATATTTACCATGAAAAAATCAGTTATCAGTATTAAGACTCGACTGACAACTAAGTTATCCGACATGTCCTATTCGAATTTGTATTAGGAGGTGGTCGAATAATTTACACAGAAATCGTTCTGTGTTCACATTGGAGAAGTCGGATAGATAAAATATAAATGTACGCAGAAAAATAACAAACATAAAATAACAATAAAATTATCAATTGAATGAAAAAAGTCACAGAGAATAAGCTACATCAAATAATAATCATGTTTAAATATAGTGAAAATAAAAATATAGTAGGACCATGGGAGTTGTTTTGCTACTACTGATCCTACTTGTTGGGCTTTTGGATCTATTTTTAAGCTTTTGTGCTAATTATAATGCTTTCTTTCCTTTGATTCCTATTATATTATTATAATTATTATAATTATATTTATTGTTATATTAAATATATTGGTTGCACAAATTCAAAGGGAAGAAACACTGATATTCATATTCAAGCACACGATATTATCATTGAAGAAGAAGCAGATTTAGATAATGAGATTAGATTGCTTGAAAAGCAAAAAAAAATTGCCGAATTAAAAAAAAAAACAGATAAAGGATTTGAAAGCAGTTCACTTAGCATCTCTAAAAAGTATAATAGCTAACTTTACCTAAATTTAAGTCTAGTCTATGACCCCCGAGCAATGCAAGTAGAGGTTATATTGTTGCATTATCCACTTTTTTGCAATTCTGATTGGGTAAAATAAGGTTCAGCCAATTAGAGTTGCAGATTTTGGATAAAAATTTTATACGTATTAGAGCCAATATAACCTCTATTAAAATTATTCAGAGTCCTACTCTTTCAATTTATCACTCACTCCATTATTCATAATGTAGCAATATTTATTATAAGATGGACCTATGGTGGTCTGGCACCTATTTATATATATAATTTTTAACACAAATTTTTTCATTATATGATTAGTATTCAGGGTTGGTGTTACGGTTTGGGAAAGGCTATAACATTTTTACTTAGGTTATCCTGTACCAATTAACTAACCGGGTTTCTAAATAATGTATTCATAAGTATTTTTTAACAAACAGGGTAGAATTCTATAGCACATATTTATTTTTATATATCTGATTTTATTCATCTTATTTTCTATCCGATTTTATATTTATTTTTAATTTTACATTTCGATGTATGCGTTGTAGATGGATATGAAACATCTGTAGATTCGAAATCAACCCTTAAAAAAACTTTAGTAATACAGTATATAAAATATATATACCGCGAATTTAAGTGGCACACCTATAAAAAATATATATGGGGTCTTCGCCTTGAAAATCACCTTCCGAGAAATTTCCGAACATGAACTATTGAATCAATAACGATATAAAACCGTTTTATACGTACTGTTAGACCCAATGTTATAAACTGTCACGACTTTTAGATAATAAATGCCAAGAAAACTAGTATTTCTCGCAAATATCATATATATTTCATTTTTATTATATTTATTATCTCTATTATATGTACAGTCAAACCTGTCTAAATGGATATGGCCGGTGACCAATTTTGTATTCATTTAGACAAGATATTCATTTACAAAAAATCAAATTATATAAAAATATTAATAAATTTTGATATTTTAAAATTAACCAATCAATTATAAAATTTTGTATAGCAATTATACAGAAATATTCAGATAGCATAACTTTTATGAAACTTTTACTAATAAAATTAAGCTAAGCGGTTTATGCAATTAGCCTTAGTAAAAAACTTGGTTCTGAAATTTTGTATTTATTTATACAGGATATTCATTTATACAGTATTCATTTAGACAGATTTGACTGTACTGGTTATATTAGTTATTAGATAGAGTAGATATATTATAACTAGTAGATATAATGTCTGATTATCTTAGTCGTTGGGCATATATAAATAGCCGCGAATTTAAGCCAAATTTGGCTCAATTTTAAATTTGGGTTACCGAATTAGATATTAATAAACCCCGAAAAAGTTTTTTGGGCCCCTGATCTTGATTGATAATGCGTCTAACCCATCCTCCCCACCTTTGACATAGAAATTTATTATAATGACGCACCCTCATTCGGGGATGGTTGTTGCTCAATTCCCCAAAAGCTATTTACCCGACAGGTCACTTACCCGACATCACATAGGATTAGGGTTAGCATTTGATTAGCTGCCACTCTTGTGATGTCGATTAAATAACTTTCGGGGAATCGTACAGTAACCCCTAGGAAGGTTTACCTTGCACTAACATACATTCTACACAAATCAAATCATGACTTCTCGCAAAGTGCGAAATGATCTCATCCATGACTAAATTTGGAGTTTAGCGGATGATATATTTTTGGTGATATTTTAATTATATATATATATATATATTTAGCAAGTCACTAACCGCTAAGATTTTCTTAAATTTGCTTCGCGCGAGATATGAGAGATATGAGATCACATGATACAATTTGTGAGATGTACGAGCTTAAATATTTATTACGTAGGAAATTTTAATATAAAATATAAAATGCATATAACTTAAAAACAAATCACTTAAAAAATCTGTCTTAAGGATTTGTTGCTTTTAGTCTAAGTTACAATACTGTTAGAATAGATTTTTTTTATTTTCTCATAAAATCAAAAATTATTAAAGCCTAAAGTTTGTATGTAATTAAAACATTGGGTATTTCTATGTAAAAAAAAAGGTTATACGTATATAATTTTCACCAATCAGAACTAATTACACAAAGCTTAGCCAATCATATTTGATTATATAATCCCAAATTTGGCGCTTTTTGCTGTCTGAAGTTGTATATTGTTTTAGGAAACATTTTCATTGTGCGTAAAAACTTTTTTGAATCCATTTACGGAACTACAAGCTAAACTCCGAATTTATCCCAATTTGAACGCAGTAAAAAACACAGTGTGCACTTATTTGTGCGAGTGATACAAGTCTAAAAAATGTTTATCCCGGATCAGTGAAGAAAAAGAGGAAAAAAAACGAAAAAAGAGAAAATACAAAATGAGTGTTTAAACCTGTCTTGGAGCGCTAATTAAATGGCGGGAATGAAATTTCACATATAAAAAATAATTATTTATTTTTATCGCCTTTAACTTTAACGTCCTAACCCTAAATTTTAATTTCACGAACTTGGTTTATTTTTACGTTGAATTTCCTTTTTTGGTTTGTATCTCCAAATTCATATCGAAATAGGACCAATTTCATCATCCGTGACAAAGATTATTATAATGAAAGTATACATTACGTACGACTCTAAAAATAATTATAATAATAACCTTATCGCTAACAAACTTCCTAATCAAATTTCTGGTCTTAAATTTCAAAGGAAATTTTAAAAAATATAAATTTACACAGAAAATATAAACGATAAAAGTCACAGAGAATAAACCAAGTCAAATAATAATTATGTGTAAATGTAGCAAAAAAGTAATATGTTATTGGACTATTCTAGTTATTTTGCTACTTTTTGTCTTATCTTATGGGATTTCTACTCCACTTGCAAACGATTGTTCTTATAATGCCTATTATTATTACTATTATTATTCTCATTATTCATCCGATTGCTTTTTCCAAGCATATGCACCTGCTATAACTTTAGTTATACTTTGTATTTTAATCATGGTTATTTATGGTTTGGTTGTGGTGATTAAGAAACGAAAAGCACAAATTCAAAAGGGAGTGACAGATGATAATAATGATAACCAAGCTCATGAAGTTATTATTGAAGAAGAAGCAGATTTAGAGAATGAAATTAGAATACTTGAAAAACAGAAAAGAGTTGCTGAATTAAAAAAAGAAATAAAGGACTTAGAAGCAGTTCACTTGGCACCTACAAAAAGCATAATAGCTAACCCTACCTAAATTTAAGTCTAGCATAAGACTCTATTTACCACTCTATTAGGTGTACTACTTATTCATAATGTGGCAATAACATAGCATAGCAGTAAGAAAATCATATTGAAAATTTATTTATTATAAAATGCATCTATGGTGGTTTTTGCTTCTATCATATTTTTTTTAATTTTTATAATTTTTATATATATAATTTTTAACATAAATTTTTCATGTTAAGGTAATATTTAGAGTTAAAGTTAGTTTTTTTCAAAACGTAAATATTTTTACCTAGGAAATTCTGTGCCAATGAATCAGCTAGTATTTAAAATAATATATGCATAAAGTTTTATAGGTTTTTAAAGTTTTTATAAGATTCAATAAAAATCTACATTACATGTAAAATTGTGAAATTAGTATTAAAGCCAGAATTGATTTTAAAGTTAGGATTTAGGAAAGATTTTCGAGCATGCTGAACATTTTTACTTAGTGTATCGAGCGGTGATTACTTTAATCACTTTTGAGAAATAGCTAAAGTAAATTAAATTATTTTTATATAGATATAAAAGAAAATTTCCAATTGTATAGTGTATCGGTATGTACACGGCGGATACGTATTTAGTTTGCAAATCATGTAAAACTTAAACCTGCTTGTAGCATGTACATACATGGTTGGATTGTTTTAGTTTCTTGACCTTATTTCATGTTACACCTGATTTCGAGATTTTAGAGTTGTAAAAAATTACTTTTTGAAATATCTTAATTCGAGTCACTTCTTATAGCAGGGTCTTGTTTTAATTTTGTAAGAAAAATTTTAAAGGAAATATCAATATGTGATAATAATATCTATATTTAACATACGTAGAATAGTTTTATTATAAACATGGTCATACTTTTTTTTTGCAATTGGTTATAAGTAAAGCTGCAGACATTAGAATATCAAATAACATATACAGTAGCAGTGACAATATAGTGACGTATTAATGTATATCAGGTGCCCGATTCGTTACATATAAAATCCTATTCGAACCCTTAGTTAAAATATGCAACATATCTTAAGACAATATTATTGCTGGAGTTTATGTGAACCAATGGTACTAATAATATAACAGCCTAGCTTATAAAATTATACACCTTTACAGATCAGTAATTATTTTACATATTTTCACATGATTCTTTTTAAGCTTACAAATTTATAACATAAAAACTAATTTATTAGTTACACAAATATGAGAGTTTTGTTAAAATGCATCTGTAAAGGGTTGATGCATTATGAAGATATTGAAAAAACTTAAACAATTTAAGTAATAAGTAAATTATATATACTTTACTTTATTTTTTAAAAAAAGTTTTTTTATACTTTATTAATATTTATTTATTTTATTATTACAAAAATTTTATTTTGTACTAGTTTGAGGTTGTGTTTATTTTTTTAATTTTATATACTAGTTATATATATAAATGATCTTGAATTTATTTTAAATCTCAATAAGAAGTATGAATTAATAACTTGTTTATTAGATTTTTAATAATTTTTTAAAACAAGATAATAGAATTTTTATATTCTTTAAGTTTTAATAATATTTGTTTTTTAATATCTGTAGTATATATAAGAATAAAACTATTTTAGAGTCTAACCTAAAATTAAAATTTGAAACTGAAATTGTTTTGGTTTACTTTTATTTAAAAGACAAAAATTTTTAGTATTTTTTGACTAAATGAAATTATAAAAAGTATAAATATATAAATTTTATTTGTTTTTCTTTATAAAAGTTTTATTTGTTTTAATAAAAACAAAATAAATCTTTTTTAAAAATTATTTTTAGTCATATGTATAATTTAAAGCATATATATTAAATGTTTTTTTAAATAAGTTAAGTTTTATTAATTTTTTCAATTTTTATATTATTATATATTTTTAAATTTTGTATAAAATTTATAATTAGTTTCTGTATTACTTTATTATTAGGTTTTGTTTTATATGTTTTTTATTTTTAATTACTTTTATAAATATTAGAAACTAAATAAATCTGAAAAGTATATACTAAATAAAAAGTTTTGTTTAGAAATCTTAAGTAAAGAAGTAATACAATTTTTAATAGTATTATTTATAAAAATCTTAATCTAAAGAAGAAAATTTAAAACAGATAATCTGTAAAAATAAGCACTTCTAGATATAAGAAGTTCACTAATCTGATTAACTAATTAATTTAAATATAAAGTTATATTATATAGAATTAACTAAATTAGTAGTATAAAAGAATTTACAAAAATATACAAAATATTAGTAAAATTGTAAAGAAAGTATTAAAATTATATAAACTTTACAAAAGTATAATAGTTTAATAATTAGTTCTGACTATAAGTATTGATCTTAATTATAATAAAATATTAAGTCAGCTAGAAAATTAGAATAATAAAAGATTTCAGTAAGTTTAGACAAAGTTAAAAGTTCTTTATATAAGTAAAGTGTATTAAAAACTTAATTATAGCATATTTGTACTAATAAAAACTAAAAATTATATAAGTAATTAATTATATACTCTTCTTATAGTTGCTTTTTGTAACTATTATAATAGAATTACAAAGCTAAAACATATTATTAATAAAATCCTAAATTATAAATACTTATCTTAATATAAAAAAAATAAAAATAAAACTAAAAACTGTTAATTTAGTTTTATATTTTTTTGTATAAAAATATTTTTAACAATTTTGTTTAGAGAGTTGCTATTTCCACCCTCTATTTTTGCTAGTGCCACCCTCCAAAATACATAAAAGTGCTCCAAAAGGGATATTATTATTAAGTAAACCTCTTTTTTGGTATTAATTAAAGTTGTTCATTAGACCTTTCCGGTTCTAATGATGGTAAAATTAGTAAAATCAGAATGGTAGTTCTTTTTTAAAAGTAGATTAAAGATTATAAACTTTAGATATAAATATTGCAAGAACCACTGGTCCAAACTTAATGATTTTACTACCATTAGAACCGAAAAGACCTAATGAACAACTTTAATTAATACCAAAAAAGGTTTACTTAATAATAATATCTCTTCCAGAGCACTTTTATGCATTTTGGGGGGTGGCATTAGCAAAAATGGAGGGTGGAAATAGCAATTCTTTTTTGTTTATTTTATTAATTTTTAATTTATAATAAATAATTTTTTTTTTAATATTAAGATAAGTATTAATGATTTAGAATTTTAATAATTATATATTTTAGCTTTGTAATTGTATTACAACAATTACAGAAAACAATTATAAGAAGAGTATATAATTAGTCACTTATACAACTTTAGTTATTGTTTAATTTAAATAATCTATTTAAAGATTCTATACTAGTTGTTATACCTAGAACTTAACTATGAATTCTCTATTTAAACACTCTGATTTTTGTATTCATCTATTTATTTATTTTACAAACTGCTTTAGTTTTTACTAGTGCAAATATGTTATAATTACTAAGTTTTTAAAGCAGTTCATTATATAAAAAACTTTTAACTTTGTACTAAATTTATCAAAGTCTTTTGTATTTTAATTTCTAATTAATCTAATATTTTCTATAGTCAAAACTAACACTTATAGTCAAATTAATTATTAAACTGCTATACCTTTATAGAATTCATACAACCTTAGTACTTCTTTTTATAACTTTACTAATATCTTGTATATTTTTATAAGTTTTCCTATACTACTAATTTAGTTAGTTCAATATGATATAACTTTATGTCTGAATTAACTAGTAGTTAGATTAGTGAACTTCTTTTATCTAAAAGTTCTTGTTTATACAGATCATCTGTCTTAGGTTTTTTCTTCTAAATTAAGATTTTTATAAGTAATATTAAAAATTATACTATTTTTTTACTTAGTTTTTAAGCAATATTTTTTTTTAATATTAAAGTAAGTATTTATAATTTAGACTTTTATTAATAATATGTTTTAGTTTTGTAATCATATTATAACAGTTACAAAAAGCAATTATGAAACAAATATATAACTAGTTATTTGTATAAGTTTAGTTATTGTCTAATTTAAGTAGTTTGTTTAAAGATTTTATACTAGCTGCTATATTTAGAACCTAATTTTAAGTTCTTTATTTAAATATTCTAGTTTTTGCATTTACCTACCTATTTATTCTATCAACTACTTCAGTTTTTACTAATATAAATATATTATAATTACTAAGTTTTTAAAGCAATTCACTTATATAAAAAACTTTTGACCTTGTATTAAACTTACCAAAGCCTTTTGTTATCTTAATTTTTAGCTGACCTGGTATTTTGCTATAGTTAAAACTAATACTTGCAGTTAAGATTAATTTTTAAACTGTTATATTTTTGTAAAGTTTATACAATTTTAGTATTCTTTTTTATTGCAGCATTACTGTTTGTATATATCTTTATTTGCTTCTCTTTAGGTATTGTTAAAATTGCTGTTCAAATTGCTACCAACTCTACTATTATAAATGTTTGCCATTCTTTTAGTTCAAATGCTATCTTTTTTTCTAATCATTTTTTGCATTTCATTTGTTCAAATCTATCTTATATTCATATTACTTTTTAGATACTAATTTTTTACTAACTTTTATATTAGCTACCCATCTGTATATATTATATATTTGTTCTTGTTTTTTATTAGATTTCTTTTTAAAACTTTTATTATTTCTTAACTAATATTTTCTTTTAGTTTTTGTTATCTAATAATCTCTATCTTTAGCTTTTTTATCATTATAAAATCTTTAAGCTTTTACTCTTTAGTTTTTGGTTCATCTATTTTTGCCTTTTTTGCAATTTGGTCTATTGCTATTTTAATTTGATTGCTACTTTTTTTTATTAATGCATCTGAAATTGCATTGATATTTTTGTTTACTATTATCTATTGTTGGCAACTATTCTCTATCTGTTCTTCTTTTTTATACATTCTTTGCATTTATTGATCTTGATTACTAATTTATTTTCTTTGCTTTGTATTTGCCAGTATTCAATTAATATTTTTTTCTTTTTTTTTTAACTATTTTTTCTAACTGTTTATGATTTTATACATTATATATTATTTATTTTTTTCTTTTTCTATCTTTTAATATATGTTTCTATTTAACTTGCATTGTCTAAGTATTTTGTCTACTTGTTTTAAAATATTTTTGTATTTTTCTATTTTCTAGATTACTAAGTATCTTTAATTTGATTGCTTTAAACTGCTTTGTTTTTTTTTTTACTTGATTGGTCTTAATAGCTTTTAAGTTACTATTATATAATCAACTTTTTTTTTCTTATATTAAGTAACTGATTTAAATATATTAGGCCTGCTTCATTTATTCTAATTTTTTTTTCTTTTACAAATGTGCATCTACAAGCTTTTATATTTTAATACTATATTCAAACATTGTTTATAGTTCACTTTCTGTTCTTATATTTATCTTTAACTTTCTTGCTCTAAGTATTATTAAACATGCTAAGTTATTTTTCAAATATGTTTAATTTATAGCATTTTCTTTGTCTTCTATATGTCTTTTACTAAATCTGCTTTTTGATAGTCTTGTATTATTCTTAATTTTGTTAGTTGTTCAAGACTGTCTTGTCTGTTTAGTTTTGCTAAAAGACTGCTTACTTGCTTTATAATTAATTCTTGTCATAATGTTCTATAGCTACCAAGATCTTTGTATTCTATTATGCAGTTTTCTATTGTTCTTTACTAATTGCTCTTTTGTTTTGCTAAGCTTATTATTGGTTGGTATATTTTATTTAAACTTTTATCTAACATCTTTATTAGTTATAATATATAGCTTAGTTTAAATATTATTATCATATTGTTTATATATGCAATCTGGCTTATAGTTTGGCTTATTATTCTTTTCATCATCTTTTTTACTTATATTTTTCATATTCTATTGTTTAACTATATTTCTAATAAGCAAACTATTTTATGTCTTGGTTCTTCTATTATTCTACTTTTTTGATATATTATTGCTCTTTTTTCTTTTCTGATTTTTGTATACATTATTATTAGTTTTGATTTGGATTTATTTATCTTTATATCATTTATTTTAAAAAACTCTTTAACTATTTCTAAAATCTTTAATAGTTGTTTTTTGCTGCTTAATAATATCTTGTAATGTTGTTATATTGCACATCTCTTTAATCTTGCTACTCAATTATATACTCTAAACTTTTATCTTTTTGAACTCTTTCTAGTAGTGAGTTGTAAAAGAAACATTATATTAATAATAAAATTACTTTTTTTAAAAAAAAATATTAAGACAAGTACTTGTGACTCAGGATTTTATTGATAGTATATTTGGCTAATAGTTGCATTACATCTACAGAAGACAATCATAAAAAGAGTATACAACTAGCCACTTATATAACTTTAGTTATTGTTTAATTTAAATAGTTTACTTGAAGGTTTTATATTAGCTGTCATACCTAAAACCTGCTTGTAGGTTCTCTATTTAACCATTCTAATTTCCATATCCACTTACCTATCTCTGCTTACTAATGACTCTGGCTGATGTTAGTAAAAATATGCTATAGCTACTAAGTCTTTAAAGCAGTTTTTGGAACCTTTGATCTTGTACTAAACCTTTCAAAATCTTCTATATCCTATTTTTATAGCTAACTTAGTATTACTATAGCCAAAACTAACACTAGCAGTTAGGGCATACTATTAAACTTAGTGTTCTGCACAGATCGAATCAGATGGATATTTTTAAAGATCCAGATCCAATCTGAAAAACTGGATTGAATCCAAGTTCAGATCTGAATCTGGATAAGAAAGAACTGAACCCGGATCTGGATCCGATAAAAAAAATTGTGTACTAACGTTTTCTTAAAATATACACTTATTTATATAATTGCTTTGATATTTTTTTACTTTTTATTTAAGATGTATTGGTTTTCAAATTGTTAATAATGTACCTTTAAAAAAGACTTTTGAACCAATTACATTTAAAAAACTTTAAGCATAAATTTTATAGTTTAAGTAAAAACAAGTGTTTAATATACTCATTATAGTTGATCAAATTTTTTATTGCAAGACCAATATTAAATTTTAACATAATGATTCCAATAAAGAAACATGAATGTGATACTAAATACTACCTTTGAAATATTCTTTCTGACAATGCAAGATCTAAGATATAAAATCATATTAGTAATAAGACCTGTTATTTATAAAAACAAAATAATAAATTATGGATCTTTGCTAACAAAATAACCTTTAGGCTATTATTTTTATACATAATCTCGAAGTATTATTTTGTCAGCAAAAATTCCAAATACTTTCCTTGTCATGCATATGTGTATTACAAGCTGCTTTAATTTATTTGAATCTGCAAGTGATATTTTACTTCTGTCCATCATATGATAAGTATCTTCAAGTTCTTAATGCAAATAATTCATCATATCTCCCATTAAACAATAATGTTCCTACAAAGTATTAATGCAAATGTATTATCTGGTTTAATTTCAAGACTTTTTAAATGTGCAAGTGGTGTTTTATATCTGCCCATTAAATGTTTCCACAACTTCTTAATGCAATGTATTATTCGGTTTAATTTCTGATGATTTATTTAAATTAGCAAGTGATTTATTATATCTGCTCAAGTATGGCTTTAATATGATCTTAGTAAAAATAATTGTCCAATAATTTAGCACTATTCAATAATATTAAGATATATACATACAGTTCATCTAATTCTCTCCACCATGACCTCAAACATATCGCCATTCGTACTGTCTTTTCACTCAATCTATTACGCTTTTCAGTTATCATATTACCACTAATACTAAAAATTTGTTTGCTTGGAACACTTGTAGCAGATATCGAAAGGCAATCTTTAGCAAACTTTGAAAGTTTGGATAATTAGCTTCATTTATTCACCACTATTCTAAAATGTTCATATGTGGATCTGCATGTGGTGCATATGAGTACATATCAAGCTCGCTCTGGCATTCAATACAGGTTCATTTGTAAATTCAAGATATTATATTCATTGTTAATAGTTCAACAATTGAGTTTACTACATCTTGACTAGGAATAGGTGTATATTGATTTTCATATTTATTTTTGATTCTATAAAGTAGTAAGTATGAATTAATACATTATATCGATTACATATTTTACAGTATAAATCATAAACTAACATGTCTTTTATTTTACTAATAAGTTGCAGTAACTATTTGAGTTTTTCAAAATATTGGAACTTAAGCTGTGGATCTAATACTATTGCTGAAATATGCCACAAATTCGTCTTGTAACAATATTCCAAGAGCTTCATAGTTGCAGCTTGACATCCTTGTACAAGCTATTGTGGTGCATCATTTTTTAGCTGAATCTCATCAAGCGTTTCAAGCAACATGTGATAAAAAAGGATGACCATCGATAGTGTCAGATATTCAGATGATGACATGATGGTTGTTACTAAACAAAAATGCATATTTGGTATAATAAGTTTATTAATATTAAACTAATAAATTATGATACAAAACGATTTACTAACTATCTTTAAATGGTTTTAAGACTTCAATTAAAAGTTTGATCTTATTCTATTCATCCTTACTAAAAACATACTGCCGTAAATCTGTTTCAACTAAAGTGACACTATCTAATATCTCTTGCAATGTTACAGCTCGGTTACACATTTCAAAGATGGAATTTCACCTTATACTTACATTAAGTATTGGCTTCAATTAACTTAAATTGTGAATTTGACATGTCTTTTTGAACCTCTCACGATGTTTTGGTGATCCTCTAACACTTTTAATCAATGAGCGTAACTAACAAATAATATAAGAAAATAAAAGTAAAAAATAAATAACAATAAAAAAAAAAAAAAAGTATATATAAAACTAAGACGACCTCACCAACTCAATTCTATTAATAACAAAGAATGCTAACCCTTTCTAACTCACTTCCCACAACATCTAACATGCTTTGCACTGCAAGGTTCAAAATATGGCCAAAACATCATATCGACTGCTGTATACTATCGAACTAGATGCCAGTTTGTAATAAAGAACATGCAAATTCTTGCAGAAACTTATTGTTTGATGATGCATTGTCGTGCGTAATCGCAACTAGTTTTGAGATAATCCCCATTTCTTGAAGACACACTTTCATTGCATCTGATATCATGGCACCCGTATGTGACCTATTCATACTAATGAAATCTAACAAAATGTTTTTAAGCTTCCATGATGCTGTAATAGAATTTATTTTTTTTCCTATATTAGTATATATTTATTTTTAGTTCTATATTATATTTTATAATTTTCCT
>CAJVQA010005585.1:0-15962 GCA_910591915.1 Cetraspora pellucida | reverse complement strand
ACTGGACTTATACGAATTTCAGTCCAGTCCAGTCCAGTAACTCGTGAGAGACTGGAATAAGTCCAATGACAACCCTGTTAAGTTAATATGTAACGGTAAACAAAGTATTACGGGATAAGTAATGTTAATATGTAACGGTAAACAAACTATTACGGCATAAGTAAAAATATTATGGAAACGGACTCGGCAAAAGCAGATGTTACGGCATAAGTCAAACGTAAATAAGAAGTTACTCTGTAAATCGGATATTAGGCCGAGGTCAAATTTTACGACACAGGTCAAATGTTACGCATACGTCGGTTATTGCATCATAATGTCACAGAGTTCGTCTAATTGACGTTATAACTTCACTATATCTTAACGTTGCATAGTGTAACCATCATAAGGGAGTTTAGCTCCGATGGTTGACATCAAGTAAAAACGTAAACTGTGCAATAAGTACGGAGCTCGGCATTTATTTTGGGAGAAGACATGAATTTAGAGCGCGTACATCTTACATTAACTAAGGACGATGGTGCACTTAATTTCTCATAATGTTAAACTAGGATCATAACATTTACATCAAAATCTGATAGCGCAACTTTGGCATAATTTTGTTTACGCGAAGATTGCGCGTCTACGCGAATTTTATGGTCTATACGTGGCTATATGTATTAAGCTAACAATAATGCATAGTAACAATAATACCTAATACTACTAAAGTAATATTAATATAGTTATGCCAACACAGACACATGTGAAAGTAAGGAATTGAAAAAGATAACTTATCGTTATATTGTATGTACAAACGGACGTACCATGAAGAATTGATACAATCTACGTAGTTCATGTATGTATGTTCATATATAATCATTACACAGCATATCCATATATGGCAAGATATATAGCAAAAATAGGTCGGTCAAAATTTTAAATTTCTAACAGTTCAGTATGTTTAGTAAACAACAATTTAATAAGGCTTTGTGCATATTGGTTTGTATAGTTCACGAATTCTATAATTATTTCAATATTATGTACACCACCTAACTAAATCGCTTTAAACACAAAGCTGATTCTCATTTATCAATTATTTCAATGATGTTTAATCTATCAAATGGGATCCATTCGATCATTCTTTATATTCTGTTGTTCTATATTGAAATCTATCATTTGGTTTTTAATATCTTATCTCATCCTCACATAAAAAAAATATTGACATCGTGCTAGTATCCATATTTTTCGCAAAAAGAATTACATTACTGTACCAATCTTAGCAAATCATTTACATATCGTGCGACTTGCATCAATATTTACATATTTTAATTTATATTTATTTAGAAAAAATACAAAAGGCTGCAAAAAAACTTTATTTGTTAAAATATTCATACCTTAAATATCCTTAGTCACGCTACGAATAATGAATGAAATTTAGAAAAATTAAAAATGTACCTGCAAACAAAATATTCAATGAAAACAATAAACAAAGAAATAATCCAAGAATATTCAAATCTCCAAATGGAGTAATTTTGAGAAATATCCGACCACATCAAATTTTACTTAAGCTTCTCCAGTATATATCTTCTCATAATTTTGGTCCTGCCAAATAACACTCTATTCTGAATTAAAAATGGGCGCCGATCCTTTTCAAATATTCGTTAATGGTATCGAAGGGAAGACGACCACTTATAATGAAATTACGCCAACAACTAAGTAATGATGATACGTGAAACTAAGAATGATAACGCTAAAACTAGCATTAATATTTATTTTCCTTTGGTATCTTCAGAGTGATAGACATTAAGAAAAAGGTTTTTGATAAAACTGGTATAAGTACCGAACAACAACGCCTTATTTTTGCCGGGAAACAACTCGAAGATCATAAAACTGCTGAGGACTATGGAATTACGAAATCTTCTACACTTCATTTGGTCCTTAGGTAGGAATATGTTATCGGAAATTGAGAAATAATGAAGATATTTATGTCATGTTTACATTTAATGGGTTATTACATCACAACATTTTCTTTCAGACTTCCGGGTGGCGCTAATGTGAAAAGTCATGATCCTGATGGTGGTGTTGAACTAACCAACGAGCCCGATATGATTACGTAAGTATATCCAGTTGCTTGTCTATTTCACTCTAGTCAATCTAAGTGGCCTTATTATCTATAGCTGGGAGGACGATCCAGACAACTTACGTGCCAAGGTAATAAATATCTTTCAATTGGCTTGAATTATAATCAGAGTTGTCACGTTTACTATGTTCGTTCTATTTGCTTATAATTCTATTCATTTTTTTTTTATTTTTCTGTTGTAAATTTTTAGTATTAAACTTTATTAATTAAATATAAAAATATTTTATATTTAATATATATTTAAATAATTGCAAATTATTAATAAAAATATTTTTTTATATAAAGATAAAAAAAATAAACTTTGCTCTATTGTTCTAATTGCCAACACTGATTATAATATAATTTTCTGTGTTATTTCTGAAATAACTCTGCTATTTCATATCAAAAATCAGCTCCAGAAATAGTTTCTATAACATGTATAACTTGGATTCAATATTTAATTTCAAATGCTTTTAACCCTTTTTTCAGATGCCATGTGGCCATGCTATTGGTCCCGAGTCCCTTACTGCCTTTTGCAGATCACTTGTCAGTGAAGGCAAATTTCAATTTTTTTGTCCCTATACCAATCGTGAGTACTCGCACATCTGTATTTAAAGTCAACTAGTAAATGTAATTGATAATGTTTCTTATACTTTATCTATATATATATATATACTAAGTGGAAAATGATGCTCGTTGCCGTAAGGAATGGCAATATGTTGATATCCGCAAGATAGGTTTACTTACTGATGAAGAGTGCAAATATTTTGAAGCCAAGATTAGTGAAAATTATTCTCGCCGTGCCTTCGGTGTTCAAGAATGTCCGCAGGTGTGATAAAAAATTACTTTTCGAGTTTTTTTGTCTCAACTTTTGTTAATTCCAAGCTTCCATCGGCAGTGCTCCACATTTTGTGAAAGAAGTGATAAGGATCGATCATCAGTAATCTGCTTGATATGCTCAAGAAAACCAGGCGTTAAAGAATACGCGTTTTGTTGGTACTGCCTACACCAAGTTTATAGTTTATGTAGCTATCGTTGTACTAACAATCTCTGTGGAGGTGTTGATCCTCGCCTAGCCATTCTTAAAAATGCGATCACAAAGGTAAGATATCTTGCCTAATACTTTAATTTTTTTTCATTACTTTATAAATTAATGTTAATATTAATTATTGTTATTAATTAATATCGTGATTTAAGAAAGTAGGCAACGTATCTGGTGTACCATCGTGCCGAGCGTGCCCTAAATGTGGCACAATTATCGAACACGACAGCAAATGCAAACATATGATATGTCCCTGTGAGCAACAATTCTGGTATTTATCTTAATATTGATAATTCAATCAAAATAAAAAGGTATGAATCTCTGAACTAATTCTTGATATATCGATCTATAGTTTCATTTGCCTCAGCCTTTATGACCCGACAACCGGCTGGAAATGTGGTGAATTCAATAGTCCATGCACTATTGCCCCCGTGCAAACTGTTCTCCCTGGTTCTTAATATCCTTATTCCATATTGATGCGGAATGCATTTTTTTGACCCTTATTTTTTAAGAAAAATGTTATCACTTTTCTATTATTATAGCTATGATCAAGATTGTTAGATCGGTCACAGAGCATATCATAAATCTTTTGTTTTATAAGTAGCTTACCTGGTTCTTTATATTTTAAAGTCTTGATTTTGTTTTTATTTCCTTTCAAATTTTATATTGAAGTCGCAAAACAAAAGGATTATTGTTTTAAAATCTTCATTTTTTACAAGTTGAATTTTAGTATGGGTGAGCTCACTCTATTATGATCACATGTACATATATATAAACAGATCAAAAATGTCCACCTTTTCCAAAATTTACCCAGCCATACTAAATAAGATCTAAACAAAATCAACATGATTTAGAAATATTTTATCCTTAGCTCTATCGAACACTATGTAGATCATAATAAATCAAATTAAAATAAAATCTAAGATTTTTTTTAAGTCCTAAAACCCATTTAAACTTTCTATCAAATATCCTGTTTCTAAATCTAACCAAAACTAAAGTCTCCAAAAAAAAGGATATTGTAATTTATCGTTATAACAATGTATCACTTGGCCGAATACGAGACACTTCTTTTGGGATATTGGTATTGGCCGAATATGTGACCATTTTATTTTTAAGTTTCTCAAGATCTCCAATTTAGGAGTTTGTACATATAAAGAAGTTCTATATAGTGTTTTCTACGCTATTCCTGATCGACTAATTAGAAAGCAAGATTAGGTACAATGTAAAATCAAAGCAAAAACATGGTTTTTTCTGAAAATCATTTGTAACTCAATTTTTCCTATAAAGCCCTAATTAAAAAAAATTCTTGCAATATTTTACATAGGAACGATTTTCCTAAAGCTACATGTAACTTTAGATTAATGTAATACCTAACCTTAAACTATCGTATTATTACATATATTAAAGAGTGAAATCCGCGATGAAGTAGGTTATGTTATTGATGCAGATCTTACTTAATTAGGGTTAGTGATAGGTTAGTTACTATTTTTGATAGTGACCTGCGAGTTTCATCCTGTCGTATTACCGTTAGCCAATTTACCAGAAATGGGGAACGTCTAACTCATATTAATAATTTTCTCGATTAACTTTATGGTTAGGGTTATCATCCGGTGATATTGCCAGAATATCATTGGTTAACCGAAATTATTCCAAGACATCATTTTATACGAAACTAATTACTATAATGATTATTACTACCGTAACGATTAAACACATAAAATGTATGAAATTAAATTGATATGAATAAATATATTACTATGAAACCTAACAACCCAAGTCTAAGCACAGCCAAATAGAGTCATATAATCCAAGATTTATCAAAATAAAAACAAAAGCACAAAAAAAATTAAAAACATGAAACATTTATTCTAAGAGATGATAAAACTATATAAACAAATTTTTAATTGTATATGGGTGTCGCCCAGTAAAAACAGGACTTTAAAAATAGACTTCTTTACATAACAAAATGCGGACTCTGACTAGGATAATAAACTATACTGTTTTCAATCACATGTTTGTATCGGTTAAAGTCCATATTCTGTTGTCTAAAGAATCCTATCTTTAGAAGTCTTGATTTCACTTGGCAGCACCATATAATAACAGTTAATTAATGCCAAATGAATTTGATCTAAGTTCATAATTTTAGACGCATTATTATGTTTAGGCGAGACCAAGTTTATTCTCTGTTTTACATTACCCCCCACTCACCCCTCCTACCTCCCTCCTACTACATAGTAAAAAAAAAATTTATCTATAAAAAAATTTTTAATAGCTCTAATATTTGAAAAAAACCTATAATTTATGTTTTTATCTTCGTTATTTTGATTTTTATTTATATACTTTTCATACTTACATAATAATTTTTATAGATTCTATATTAATTTATTTATTATTAAATAATATATAGGTTATTAAATGTCGAAGTATTTGATAATATTTAGGAATTAATGATCTTTTTTTAGAATTACCTTTGCCGACCTTCATTTCAATTTGAGTAAAATAGTCTTTTCCTAATTCTTTACATGATTCGTAACATGGATAAACCTTTTTGTATCTAGTTGTTAATGAATTTGGAATATCAGATAAACCATCCATTGCTTCACACTAATATCAAAGTTGAATTTGATCACCTTTTGTACATATATAATAATTTGCTTCAATAAGTAAATTACAAGTAAAAGTTCACAAACAAAAAGAGTATTATATAATGGATGTTCTTCATCTAAAATTGGACCATCACAGGTATATAAATTATTTTGAAGTACTAACTGCCATAGTGATTCCTCATTTCATTAAGAATATTTTGACTATATAGGCAATGCATTTACCACAAGTTAAACATTTCACCTATCTACTAATATTTTTGTGTATATAAAGATCATTAGGATTATGCTCTTGTCTTTTTTGTTTTAACAATAAGGATAAACAATTATACTTATTTGTTTGAATTCTATATTTAGAATTAAATAAACTATAATAATTTAACTTTACATATTTAAAATATTAATAAATAAATAAATTAATAATTAACTAACTTAAAAAATTAACAAACTGTCTACAGAAAGAGTAGGATCTGACAAAAAGCTATGTGAATTAAACTTTTTAATTGGCATTCTAAAGTTTACAAAAAGAACAACTAGCTTGCATATTTTTTAATCTGAAAATAGATATTTATATTATTATATATTATAATAATTAAATAATTAATTTAAACATATTAATCTAAAAAGAATATAATTATTGTTGACAATGAGTTTTAAGAATTTTATTAAGTTTTTATGTTTTTATAATTCTGTTTATATTGTTTTATAAATTTGAAAAGATTTATCAATATGTTCTATTTTCTATAATATAAATAATAATTAATTAATTTTATTTAAAAATTTAAATAAATAAAGGTTTACTTTAAATAATTGATTTATTTTATTTTATTTTATTTTATTTTTTGCTTTTGCTAAGGCGAATGTTATCAGTAGCTACCATCTTTATTTGTGTTTTTAGTCAATTAATGCATTACAAATAACTTATATAAAATAAGTATGCAACTAGTCACATATGTAATTTTTGGTTACCTATTTAAGTAATCCATCTAGAGGTTCTACACTAGATGCTATATCTGTAATCTACTAGAAGATTACCTATTTAAATACTTTGATTCTTATACTGCATCTAGACAAGTAGTACTTAATTCTTATACATCTAAGTGCCATCTAATCTAACATTAAGTTACCTTTTTTGTATGTCTGTTAAACTGTTATACATTTTAGAATACATTATCTGACTGTAAGATACAAGGTGCTTTTTTGTTAACTATCCACCTATTCCATAGAATATTAACAAGGTTAGCTTTTGTAGAGTTTATCCAAATTCTAGTATCTACTTTATATCATATATTTAGTATTTTGTATATTTTTGCTTTGTTTTCAGACTTCTAATTTAGATACCTTAATAGAACTGTAATCTGTTCTTAGTATATTAAGCCAGCTTGATATTCTTTTTCTTTAGTTTGTTTCTGGCAGCCTAGTTGATAGTATTCCTTACCTTGAGGTTCTTACTTATCTAGTTTCTCTATATTGATATTTATTTTTTAGATCTAGTCTTTACAATAGTACCATTAAAGATTTATGTTATCTTTCTATTTAGGCCTTTTCAAATAGGCTTAAGTTTTTTCAATTCTATGAATTTACATATTTACAAAAACTTATCTAAGTTTGTACTACCTGAATGATGCATTTTTCTGTATGATTAATGTTACCCAAATGCTCTATAACCTGCCAATTATGCTGATGTAACTATAGTTATAGATATCTTATTTCAACTAATTAACAAAAAAGCAATTGCTGCAATATATAAGTATTATATAAATAATAATTCAAATTTTTACTATTAGTAAGTTTTGAACTTACAACCTACTACTTGAAAAGTTAACAATTTATCTATTTTACTAAGTTATTATACCTCTTTTAAATAATTTATTAATTTTATTTTCAAAAATAAAATTATAACATTTAAATAAATTATTATTTAAAACTAATCATTAAGTTTTTTATATAAAATATTTTTAATATTTATAATACAATTTGTTAGTTTAATTTTTAAAGATTCATTATTTTAATTGCTTTTTAAATTGTTTCTATACTATCTAATTGTTTGAAAATTTTTTCTTGTTCTAAACTAAGTTTATTATATGCTAAATTAATATTTAGTAATTCTAAATTAAAAATTAATATAAATTTCTTGGCTGAATTTGTCTAACTATAATATAGAGCAGTTTTTATTACAATAATTATATTAAAATTACTTTGAAAAAATAATAAATTAAATAAAATCTGAACTGATTTAAAATTTGTTCTATAATTAAGACTATTATTAGTATATAAATATAAAATTAATAGTATTTTATTAAAAAAGTTATAACTAATTATTTGAAAAAATTAAGTTATATATTGAAATATATTACTACTTTCAAATATAGTATTTTTATATTCTATATAAACATTTCTATTATAAAAAGAATTAGAAATATTATTTAAATTTTAAAAAAAAAATTACTAATAATGTAATTAACAACTTAGTAAAATTATGATTATAAGTTAAAAGTTGACTATTAATTAAAACAATAGTTGATTAATTTCTAACTTTAGTTAATATAGAAATTTTTTTTCTAATTAGAATTTTATTTTTATTATTAACTAAGCTAAAACATACAAATTTTTAATAATATGCTATACAATAATATGTATTAGAATAAAATTTTGAAACTATTAACTTTGAATTTTATATTTAATCTCAAATTTTTTAGTATGTTGTATAGTATAATTTGGTGTTGAATTAGTTGGCCAAATTTGTAGTTAAATTTACTTAGTACTTAGTATATAAATTATATCAAAAAGTGGATTTTCATATTTAAGTTTAAGATAAGAAATAATAGTTTCTTGAAGGTTACATATAGAAATAATCTATAGTATATGTAAAATTGCTTTATAATATCTATTATTTATAGCAGAAATATTCTATTTAAATTAAATAATTAGTATTTAAAATATAACTTAGATTATAAAATAATTAAACTAAATACTTTATTAAAAAAGTCTTGCAATTTAGTCCAAAATATATTAAATTTTAATTTTTTAAATCTGTTATTTTTTTAGAAATTAAAAATAATATTTAGATCTTTAAGTTTTAACATTAATTTTAATTGTTTTTATACATCTTTACTAATTGAATCTAAGCAAATATATTATTAGTAATATTATAAAATAGCATATTAAAAATACTTGAATTTAAATTTTTTTAATAAATATTAAATAAATTAAATATAATATAAATAAGCATATAATATATAAATATTTTTTTATATTAGATTTAATAATTACTTTATTAATAATTTTTTTATTATTATTTAGATTATATATAATAAAATTATTTAATAATGGCAGCAATTATTTGGAAATTATATATTTTATATTATTAGTACAGTCAAATTTACTAATTTACTAAATATAGTTAATATTATCAAGATAATTTTCTTGATTATATCTAATAAATTTTTTTTTAGTATTAAGATAAGGTTTTGCTTATATTTTTATTAATAATTTTAACTATATATTTTAGTACAAAAGTACTAAAATAAACTAAGATTATTTGTAACAAAATAATAATTATATGCAAGAATAAAAGCTTAGACTAGTTTATCTGTAATTTAAACTGACTATAGTGGTTAAGGTCTATCTAGATTTGAAGTATTAATATATAGTTAGAAAGAATATTGTATTTAATCTAGAGAAATGACTAGATGTTAAGTTTTTTAATTGCTTGACTAATTGATGAACATATATTGGGTTGTAAATAAAGTTGATCTGCAATATTATATAGACATAAGTATATATAGGCTTAATGATATTGTTTGAAGTTACTATAATATTAATAAGTAGCTGCACAACAGTATTACACAAAACCAGAAACAAAAAAAATCTACACAGACACCATTTCAGTCATAGAAAACTATATTCTTCATTACAATCCATTTCTGAACAAGAAAATAACTATTTATAAAATAAGGTGATTATACTTGCAATATGAATATTGGTTTGAATTTCAGTAACTGAGCCTAAAAACCTATGAATAAAGTCAATATTTAACTGCTATATAGTTGGTTAGCTAGCATCATCTAGTTCTATTGAATTTGAAAATATTAAAAATCTACAAAACTTATCTGTATTTAGAAATGATTGACAAATTCTTTTGATTAAGTTCTTAATAATCAGTGATTATTATTTTATCTGCCTGATAAAAAATTCAATGAAAAAAATGAAAATTACCAAATATTTAGCATTAAGGCCTTTAAATTTATATTGGGACACTAATTTTTGCATCTAAAAAATCTATTTTTACTATTATTTGTTATAGCATCTTCGATTTTACAGATGTATATATTCATTATATTTTTTTAAAAAATATTGAATGATAAATAAGTCATGCAAACCAATCAATTTCAAAATTTTGCGTAAAAAGGCATTTGTCTTAATATCTATCTTTTAAAGTATTATTCAGGATGCTACACACAGCATGATAAGAGATTACTCAATTATATACAAAGAATTACACAGACACCTGTAAACTATATATTAAATATTAAATTCTTACATATACAGTCTGTGAATATACCAAATTAGGAAATTGCATTCTAGAATGATCTACAAGCCAATTCTTGAATTTGATTGGCTCTTACATGCCTTTTATCCCTCAAAAATCGTGCATTCAAAAAAAAATTTTTTTGATAGTTATTAGAGCCTAATAAGCTTTGAATATGTATTTCAAAGCATATATTTTCAATAATCCCAAATAATCCTGTGTAGTAAACTTTTTTAGTCAAAGTAAATAAGACGTTAAAATAGGTATTTATTTTACATAGAAAGTTCAGAATTGCTGTTAGTTAGCTCAAGATCATTTTAAAATTTTAGTATTATATTTTGAAGTTTTTAATTTATTTACATTATAATAATTTTTCTAGTTTAATTTAATTGTAAATGCATAGGTATTAGAAACAATTCATGAAAAGAAAACACAACATTCAATATAAATTTAGTTACAAGTTAATATATGGATGGGTTGTATACAGTAATAATATATACGAGTAATATTGCTGTATTGTTTAATTGTATAGACTAAATATTTGTATTAAATAATCAGTAACAGTTGTAGTAATTAAATGGGATATAGTTACCATTTAGAATATTTAATAAAAGTAAAGCTTCACTTATAGCTTTGCTAATGCTAATACTATAATAAGTTATTTTATATATAAAATTTTTTTGATCAATTTGATTGGTTAATGTTATGTGTCATAAAATCTAGAATCTTCTGATTAACATCTTTATACTATAAAAGGTGCGATCATTAATATTCATTTTTGGTATATTCCCAGACTGATATATAAGCACATATGTAATAGTCATACTACTAGTATAAGGTGTAAAATAGTATGTGAAAAATAGGCAACATATAACATTATATAATAAATAGAGTCATGTGAACCAATCAAGTGCTGAGAATCACACAGACACATTAACTTGCCTAGAAACCATACATTACATTGTACATTGTACATTGTATAAACTTCATTCCTAATAAATCATATATCAGTATAACTAATGTTGTTATAATATCTAAATAAGATTTGGTTATGTTTTTTTCAATTTAATATAGTATGGTTTTCAAATTAGTTCTTAGATTTGTTTATTAATATATAAAAGTATTTAAATTGCTAATTGTAAAACTGATTGTAAAGATATATTAAAGTTATAGAGATGTAGTAACTTAGTAAAGTGAATAAGTTGTCAACCCTCCAAGTAATAGGTAATAAGTTCAAAACACACTGATAGCAAAAATTTGAATAATTACCTATATAATATATAAACAGTATTATGCAATGACATTCTATTGATCAGTTGGAATAAAATACCTGTAACACAGTTACCCTAGCATGACTGGCAGGTCATAAAGCATCTGTGCAATATTGGAGTTATACAGAGGAATACAAACTAACATCGGGTGATACAAACCCAAGATAAGTCCTCATGGTTATGTAAACTCATGAACTAGGAAGCCAGAGCCTACTTGGGAAGACTTGAGTAAAAAGGTAGCATGGATTTTCAACAGTACTACTGTAAAGACTAAACCTAGAAAATGGATACCAATGTGAAAGAAATTAGATGAACAAGAATCTTAGATAAGAAGTACTACTAACCAGATTGCCAGAAGTTTTGAATCAGTAAAAAAGAACCTTGAAGGCAGATTTTAAGGTACTAGGGACAGGTTATAGTTCTGCTAGACTATCTAAATTGTAAGTTTGAGGTCAGAAATAGAGGTATACTATAAGTACTAGGGATATGTTGTAAAGTCAGTACTGGGGTCTGAGTGAACTTTGCAAAAGTAAGCCCTGTTAATAAGAACTAAATGCAGATAGTTAGTTAGAAAGAGGGCACCCTTCAGCTCTACAGTTAGGTGATATACTCTGAAAAGTGTAACAGCTTGACAGATGTACAAAAAAAGAGGTTAAGATTAGGTTAGATGGCACTTAATATAGGTGTATGGGAACTTGTATGCTATCTGCTATGTAGTATAGAGATTAGAGTGTTTAAAATAGGTAATTTCTTAGTAAATTGCAGATATGGCAGCTAGTATAGAACCTGCTATGCAGGCAGACTACTTAAATTAGACAACCAAATGTTGTATGAGTGGCTAGATATACACTTACCTTGTACAAGTTATGTAACCATAATTAAATACCATAAAGACAGTAGCTGCTGATAATCATGGTCTTAGCAAAAGCAAAAAAAAAAGATATATTAAAGTTATAAATAACTTTAATAAATAACAATATCTTTAACCTAATATTGATGAACTTAACAGATATATTTTAAACTTTAAAATTATCCAACTTATTATATATATTAGCATATTTATAATAGCTAATAATATCGGTTTAGGTCACAGATAAAACTGTCTGAGCTTTAATTCTTGCATGTAATTTTTATTTTGTAGTTTACAATCTTAGTATATCTTAGTATATAGTATATTAATATGTACAACTAAAATTACTAATAAAGATATGAGCAAGGCCTCACCTTAATATCAAAAAAAAAATAACAGCTAATAATAGTGTATTCTAATCCAATATACAACCTCCAACTACTAAAACTAATTGTGTCTTCCTATCTTCAATATACTATTTTCAAAAAACAATTTAGAAAACTTAATATCTTGTATTTTGAACAACTCTGCACTGCAGACAATATTACCTTACTTTAATAGAATTATCTCTTATCTTGCTTAGTATAGCTATCTAAAGAATGTAAGCCATCTTGGTTTACATGTCTAAAAAATACTGTAACTACTAACAACAGCTTCAGAATACTATTTTCACAATACTAACAAACTGAACATAATTCTTTTGCTTACAACTCTTAACACATCTCTAAAAGACTTAAACTCTAGTTACTAATATACAATAATAATGATATTATTATTGGTAAAATTTGTATATATTTTAAAAATAACAATCAAATATCTATTATATACTGAAAAACAAATATTATTACAGAACTCTTTACTCACTTTTTTCTTCTATCAATTCAATGCTTAGCTTGTACAGGCTGCTATCTTAACTCTCATAGAGTTGCAAATCACTGTACAATTAATGTATTATCAATAATTTCTATCCAATTTCTTGAAAGAGTTTTCTCTAATACACTTAACTTTAATGCAAACTACATTGATTTGATTTATTCAACTGCTTTTAAACATCTATTATCCTTACTTTCTGCCTCTATTATCTATATTTCTGACTCATCTATATTAGAAATTTTCAAGTAAGAAGAAGCTACATGTATACTTGAACAATACCCTCTTACCAATATAGCACAAAATACATTTAACTTCTATACTAATAGCTCTGTAATTGATATCAATACAGATCAATGTACAATGGGTATTAAATAGGTACAAGTTAATGATCTTAACTAAATAATTCACAAATTCTTAGCTAAAATTTATTTCTGGCCATCTTTTTACAAAGCTAAACTAATGTCAACTCTTTCAGTCATTTCAATCACTTTTCACAACTCAACAATTAATATATTTATTAATTCTTAGTTTATAATTACTAAATATTCTAAAATATATACTACTTTCTCAAATCTTAACAAGTTTTTCAAATACAGATCATGGCCTATATGGTACACTTTGCTTAATATTATCAAATCTTATAACTATCAAATTAACTTTTACAAAATACAAGCCCATTTTGATAATACTCTTAATAATTTAGCAGACTTACTAGCAAAACAATATAATTTATCACCTATACTATACTTTAACTATATAAGCATCTACAATCTATATTATATAATTTTTTAAGTTCAACATTTTATTGAATATTCAATTAGAAGCTTCATCAAAAATATCTGTAGAGCCTACATTCTAGTAATATAATCTTCTTAAAAATGTAATATGAAATAGGAAGTCTTAGTTTTTCAAATTGATTGAAGATCAATCTGGCTATTTTTTAATCATAACTAAAAACTAACTCATAATATTACTAACTTTAAACTCAACTAACTTAAATTATTCAAAATTAAAATCTTATTAAATGAACTTTTTATTTACTTTCATTTTTATAAAACTTATATACATACATTTTATAATACTAACTGCTTTAACTGTAACCTTGTTAACTTCTTAACCCATTGGCATACATGTTCAAATCTATCACTTATTTCCAATATTATCCAAACTAGCATATCTGAATATATTAATCATACAGACCTCAATTTATTTATAAACTAACAAGATAAACTTATCTACAAAATCAGTAACTACTATGCTTTTTACATTATATCTCTTCAAATAAATCAATATTATCTTGATATTACACTTAAAGAACTTATTTCTAAATCTTTAATTGATATTGTACAAACTTTAACATTTCATACAAACTAGCCTTACAAATAATTATTACTATTCTGCTTAAAGTTAATGAACTTTCTTATAAACAAATATAAAAACCATATTGTATAAAGTTTGCTAACTGAAAACAACAGCAAGGACTTAAACCACCTTATGCTAGACCCTTATTTTAATCAAATCAAAGCAACAAAAAAAACTCTAATCACAAAAAGTATACTTATTCTTGTCTATATAGGCTACCTGACTAACTGTACTCTAATTCTAATACTTGTCCATCCATTGGCTATGCTATTTATAAAATTAATATCTGGACCATTTTTTGGATTAAATACAATATTGCTTATAATTATATTCCAAACTTATAATTCTAAGTAAATCTTGACCACTTTAGTAGATTTAGGTCACAGATAAATATGTTTGTGCTTTTATTTTTAAATGTAGTTTTTCTTTTATTTGTACTAAAAGTAGCTATATAGTTAGCAGTTCAATGGTTTAGTTCTAACTGCAAGTATTAGTTTTAGCCATATTATTTATATAAAAAATTATTTTTTGTATATAGCAGCTTCATGTAGCTACTAACTTTTAAACTACTAATAAAGATATGAATAAGATCTCATCTTAATATCAAAAAAAAACTTTAATAAATAACTTAGATATAAATTTTTTAAGTGTAATGTCTATAAAATATAAGTTGTACTGAAATATTATATGATTAAAGCATAGATAATAGCATATTTTAAAAGCTAATTTTTAGAGTTAAGGAAGTTATAGATTCAGTTTAGTTTTAAAAAATATTTGGTTAACAGATGTATATATAATATTAAAGAGAGTATTATATATTAGAGCATATACACCAATGTGTAGATGAGTTAGAAAGATTACATTTGAAGCAATTTGTATTGGTAAAATAGAAAAATATCTGTTATAAAGAAAAAATTGAGTAGGTAGCTTATTTAGTAGAAATTTAATTTTAAAAACTTTGAGTTGATTAAGTTTAAAACTTGTATAAGAAAATGTGGATTTTTGATTATAATTAAAATAAAGCCAAAAGAAGATCCAGTTTATGAAATAATTTAGATAAGTTTATTTACTATTTTTTTTATGAAGACCATATTGCCAATATGTATGCTTTGTATATATTCTTGATAAAATGTCTAGTTGGAAATTTGATAAAGTTTTGTTTTTATTATAGAATATATTAAGGATTATAAATATTAGTATAATTTTTTTTTTTTTTATTTTTATTATATAATATCAAGTAGGAAAATAAAAATACATGAACATATCAATTGGATATTAATGTATAACTAATTGTTATTCCTAAACTACACTATTGTTGCTATATATTAATGACATCTA